>DWLH01001564.1:0-12574 GCA_018249795.1 Heliconius telesiphe telesiphe | reverse complement strand
TAGAAAATATTTATTAATTAACAACCACCGTAGTGCCTAAAACGACATAGACATTTTTGATATTTCAACAATTATTTTAAAAAGTATAAAAACTATATTTTAACTTAATTACATATTAAGAACAGGTTTAATTAGATAAAAATTAACAGTCGTAACAAAAGTAAAATTAAGACATTTTTTGGTTCAACTTTCAACAAATCGGTTTTCAACGCTGCAAACATACCGGCATATGACATATTTATTAGCCGTATCGACGTGTATCGGGCAATAAACGTTTTTGCTTAAAATATATGTAGCAATTGTTCATTCTTATATTTTTTTGTAGTTCATAGCTTAGTTTTTCAGTTTCCATCGCCTTATTCCATTGCCTGAGATAAGACTCGTGAGTTCATGTCAAAGTTGCGGCATCGCGTACCAATCTCCAAGATTATTCATAATTCATAATTGTTATTTATAATATGAAGAGTCATATTTCGACAATGTGAAAGAATTGGCACCAAAAATATCCATAATCCTTTAAAATATGACCAGTCAGGATTTTCTCGCGGAGCTGAATCCGAACCTCCTTTCGTTGCTATGTAAAATGTCAGTTCGCCTTGATCCTGAAGGCAGTAAGGTTGAACTAATTACAAATGACAATGAAATTTAAGCAAAACTGTCGCCGCGATACGCTGTCGCGATACACGTCGATACGGCAAATAAATGTGTCATATGCTGGTATGTTTGCCGATTTCCAATAACTGCTACTAAAAAATGTCTCAATTTTTTTTTTACGGCTGTTAATTTTTATCTAATTAAACCTGTTCTTAATATGTAATTAAGTTAAAAAAAGTAAATATACTTTATAAACTAATTGTTTAATTTTCAAAAATGTCTATGTCGTTTTAGGCAGTACGGTGGTTGGTAATCAATAAATAATTATCTATGAATATTAATACAGTTTTTTTATTACCTTAGTTTTATACTGCATATGCTTAATTAAAGTCCGTCTTTATATCATACGTTCGTCAATGGCAGTGTCACAAAATTACACGTCAGTGGTTAAGAATTAATATTTATACGATACTAACGTCACTCAATTGTTTTGCCCACCAGGAATCCATCCATTAACGTTTAAACTTTACTGTATAGTATTAAAGTTCAAATTGACTTTTAAATATTTTTACTAATCTTTTTGTATATATAGAAAAATGTTGTTTTTAGACTTTTCCATGCAATTTTCAATATTTTTCTCTCCATAAGAACTATCCTCGTATTTCAAGGAATATTATAAAAAAAGAATTAGCGAAATCAGTTCAGCTGTTCTTGAGATTTGCGCTTAGCAACACATTCAGCGATTATTTTTTTATAGATATTTTATTTTTATCAGGTTCACGCTGTATCCCGCACACAGCAGGGTAGGCAAAGGGAGTTAAGACACTCCATTCCCCACTTTCTGTTGAATTTTGGAGGCATTGCGTGTTGAGTGGCAGAACTCAATGCCGCTCTTTTTGCCTCGACACTACAGCGAAGAAATGGAAATATAAATTTAAGTAAATATTTCATCTCCTCGAGTGGGGATCGAACCCACAACCAGTCCGTTTTGCAGTCACACTTTGTGCCGCTGCGCCACGACTGGCCTAATAGCCTGGCGGAATACATATTTTAATTAAATTATTATTAGTTCAGCATAATATCCGGAATGCCGGAATACGGAAGGTTGTCTCGATAATGTCTCTAAGCGTTATTTTTCCCTTTCGGTGAAAAGTAAAGTCTGTAAAATAAAATTGCAAAATAAAACATTATAAAATATAATGTTTTATTATATATGAGAGGCCGGTCGTGGCGCAGTGGCACAGGATGTGACTGTAAAATCGACTGGTTGTGGGTTCGATCCCCACTCGAGGAGATGAAATATTTACTTAAATGTATATTTGAAATTTCTTCGCTCTGGTGTCGAGGCAAAGCCCGGCGTTGAGTTCTGCCACTCAACACGCAATGCCTCCAAAATTCGGCAGAAAGTGGGGAACGGAGTGTCTTAACACTAGGTTCCTTCTGCCTACCCTGCTGTGTGCGGGATACAGCGTGAAAAATATATATATATATATTACAAGATATATAAAATTACAGCGTTCCATCATACCCAGGTAATACATGAATAAAACAAATAAACACAAAGCCTCAAAATGCTTACAAAATCTATATCAACTTACTAAGCCGGGATATAAATACGGTCAGAAAAAACTATCCCTGGCAAATCCTTTATTACGCATACAAATAAGGACCCCGGGTAACGCGACCGCAAGGGTTAAAATTTGATCCCTATAGACGTAAATAGTAATCAGCAAAAACGAAACGCCATATCTATGTATGTGGTTGTGATATTTTGTACATACAGTAGTGGGCTTTGGTTGTTTTTACTGTAAAGAGGTTGACATAAAATGTAATGGTCTTAGTAATTATCATTTAAATTCATTATATTATGTTGAATTGGTAAATGTTTGTGTAGCTTGATAAGCTGTTATTAAATATTATGTACGGCATTACAGTTTATAAAAAAAGTACATAATAAGTCCTTTAGCTCACGCTGTATCCCGCACATAGCAGGGCAGGCTTAGGGAACCTAGTGATAAGACACTCCATTCCAATTAATACACTTCCGTTCCCCATTTTCCACTAAATTCAATTCAATATAAATTATCTTACTTTTTACTGTCTGTCTGTCAGTAAGTCATAAGCTAATTTACACAAAAGTAGAATTTCGCCACTCCCTCCAGTAGGTGGGTTCAAAAAAATAACAGGAGACTAAATAGTGTTTCTGTGATTATTCAAAGGCAATTTTGCTTTGATAATTATCAAAAATAGTAATATTTTCGACTAATTTTGTAGTTAACCATACAATTTATTTTATATTCGATACACTGATTAAAATAACATTTTTAGAAAACGTATAAAAAGTTAACGTAACGGGAATGGAACCCACGCCGTTTGGAAGCCTTCCAAGATGTTACTAAATGTGGTTTTCTTTTAATTAGAGAATAAAATAAGTCATTTAAGAGATATTATTTAAGTAACTTTTTGTTCAATATTTTGCGAATATTATGTAGAGAATATTTTTTTTTCGAATAAAATATTTGTCTTACTTGAAGTTGTTTGTTAATAATATATGTAAGTACTTAAACAGCGCTCTCTAGCCTGAGATCGTTCTTGAGATGCCGTTTCATTACTAAATTACATACCTGTAAATGAATACTGTAGAGCAATTTATAAATATGGGCCTAACAATCGAATATTGGCTTACAAATAAATAAACCATTTCATATCATTATACCTACTTCTACTTTTATGAAGTGAAAAATAGAATTAAAATAAGATTTCGAACTTAAAACCATCATGGTGGCAGGCATATTGTGAGTTGTTCTACGACTCTCAACGCCGTTCTTAAATTAAGAAAACTTTTATTTAGAAGAATATTTTATTAATTCAACTTCGTAACTAAAATAACTTATGATTAACTAAAACAATATTTGTTAAGGCAAGTTACTGGTTCTCTATATATGTCTATTGACATTATAGTATGATTTCCGACACAATATACTCGTATCTGTAATACGACTGTTGTACACAAAAACGATAAGAGTCGATGAAGGGCAAAATCCCCTTTTATTTTCTTACAAAATAAAAATAAGCCTGTGGTTGAAACACCTACTGTTATTATTGACATCTGCAATATAAAAAAATAAATTTGTTCGTTTTAGAAAATATACATATTTTTTTGAATGAACAGGGTTTGAATTTGAATTTGCCTCTTGGACGGTTTCCAAGAGGCGCGAATTCACATCCCGCTGCGTTACAAGAAAATATTTTTTCTAAAAACTATTTTTTCCTTACCAAGTGTGGAAATTATTAATATTTTCGTATTGTTATATTTATTTTACTTCACACTGGTTAGGCAAAGAGAACTTAGTGTTAAGACACTCTGTTCCGTACATTCCGTCCAATTTCTAAGACATTACGTGTTAAAGAAGAAATGAAAATATTTCATTCTCCCGATTAGGAATCGAACTAACAACTAACTATTGCGTAACATTGCGATGTTGTTTTGTTGCGCATCGACGGCTTCCTTTATTGTGCAGCTATGTTGAATATAACTTTATAAAAGGACTATTATATTTATACTTTTCAAAAGGAATATTTTTGTTATTTAGGAAGATCTCGGCTTAAATATGTTTTATATTATTCGATACTTTGTAGGTATGTTCTTTTTTATTTTCATGTTTTTTCCTTATTATCATGGTAAACGGCGACAACATTAAGCTTTCTTTCATATTATTTCAAAGCGTGTTTAGAATAATCAAATTTAACTAAACTATACTACTCTTTTTTTTTAACTTTGTACTGTATTCCGTTTCCCAATTTCGCCTATTTTCAAGACATCGTGGATTAAGTAACGAGACCAAAGCAAAGAAATGAAAATATTTAATTCCCACGAGTCGGAATCCAACTCCCAACCGTCGTGTCAACAATCAGAGTATAATTGTGGCGCTGCGCCACGACTGCCTCATTATTTGTAGTAAGTTAATTTCATTTAAATAAAAAAGTACACATCCATGATCATTAAAAATAACAAAATATTAATGCAATATTTAATTGTAGTCCAAATGATATGTAAGTAATCAGGCAATTTGCCTCGAAGTGATAAAGCGGACCGTAAAATGACAAATCCTGTTCAAATAGCCAATATCGGTGATGGGCTATCTGTAGTGCCTACCCTCGGATATAAAAATATATTGAAATACCGCACAAAACGGTTCGATCACAAACAATTTATTTAAATCCTCTACTATATATTTGTGAAGCTTTTCGTATCAAGTATAGTCCTACTTAATTAAATATTTGTTTAAGTTTTTAAATATTATTGTACAAAAAAATATCATAGCGGAATTTGAACCCGCGCCTCTTGGAAATCTACGATGAGATTTTTATTTGTATTTTTTTTTGATTTTCACGCATCTAGTGAAGTTAAGTAGGTAGGTTTAGACAATTTAAATAAATCTTCGTCCTCTTTCCATTTCTCACCCGTCTGTATAGATATATTTTGTACCAAATGCGGTTAAAAGAGCCGCATTACTATTCCTATTACAATTTACTATTTACTAGAGGCCAGTAGTGGCACAGCGGCACAAAGTGTGACTGTAAAACCGATTGGTTGTGGATTCGATCCCCACTCGAGGAGATGAAATATTTACTTAAATTTATATTTCCATTTCTTCGCTCTGGTGTCGAGGCAAAGCGCGGCGTTGAGTTCTGCCACTCAATACGCATTGCCTCCAGAATTCGGCAGAAAGTGGGGAAAGGAGTGTCTTAACACTAGGTTCCCTCTGCCTACCCTGCTGTGTGCGGGATGAAGCTGATGTTACTATTCCTAACTAGACTAGCAATATGAAATGTTTAGGATTCGTATCCATAATTACTTAATTGAATATTTTTGAAGTCAGTACAACAAATTTACTACAATATCGAATTACTAAGTCTGTTTGGTTTATTTGGCACCGACTTCAAAATTATAAAATCTTTTTTAATTATTATTGTTTAACAAAATCAAAGTATGTTTTAGTTTATGTTTTCTAGTTCCTTGTTTGAAGTCGTTTTTTGTTAAAAAATAATTTATTCTCATTCTCCTGAAAAACCTAATTGATTATTACAATAAAAATATATCAATTCGACTACATAATTGCTATTTACGACGGCGAGTGTATGGGAAAAATTAAAAGTTGTCGTTTCATAAAATTTCACACCGTTGTTACATTCGCTTGGCACTTCAATAAGTGTATGTAAATTGCCTTCGCTCTATTTGCAAGAGTTTAAGTAATCCTCATAGGTTATTGTATATTTGTTTTATGTAATTTTTTTGCATATTTATTTGCAAAAGTTGGAAATAATTTTAAAAAATATTTGTTAATTTATATAATATTATATTATCATAATGATTTTCTGATTTAATAATTATTTGAACATAAAATCTATCAGGAATGTTAATTCCAGCATTTGCCAGGTTCTGCCTTTCTCTACAGCCTAATCCCCTTATCCCCTTAAAAGGGTCTTTATCATCCTCGGTGGTTAGAACATTGTCCCTTATATCCTGCATCATGACATCCAAACAGCGCTTCTTTGGGCGTCCGCGTGGTTTCAGTCCAGGGGCAGACATAGAGAGGCACTTCTATCCGACGTAGTTCGTTCGCCTTAGACGTCACTCTTGGAGCTTATTTACTACGTCACGGACTTCAAGACTACCCCGAAAGAATATATTACATATGGTGTCATTCACCTCACCATCTCACTCATCGTGCTATATAAATCTTAATTATTTCTATTTTACTGCAGTGACGAAGGTGCAGTTATAATATTGTTTAAATACAATCAACTTATTAAATACAATAAAAAAAATTTCTTCAGTCCTAATTACAAAAGAGAACATATATCGACGTAAACATTTACATAGTCAGATTCACAGACTTTTTACGACGTACAAGTAGGACGTGAGAGATATTAACTGAACGAAGCGTGTAAAAGAGCGACTCGAGTACAAGGCAGCAAATATGACTGAATGTAACGCTCTATGTATAATTATAAACAAAAGTTTCAAATTTAAGATTACGGAGTTACAATAGGTTCTGAAATTTGCTTAAAAGTTGTAATTTTGTAAGTGTTAAACAATTAAATATGTTCAATATATATATTTTCTAATTTTAAGATTCTGTTTCCGTACCTTAAAAGAAAAAAACGGAATCCCATCCCATTAAGGGATCACTTCGTTATCCACCTGTACATGTCAAGACTATTTATTTCGAGATCGCGTGGAGGTATCACACTGAAATTAATATTTGGAGCACTGTAAAACTGAAGCTTCTAAGTCAGCGCAATCAAAAGAGTTTATGCTGCATTTTGAATGAATTTTGTTGATTAATCAAAATATATATAGGACTTTCTCATATACCTACAATTAAGAATTTTCATACGAACTGAGTGAGAACTTACAAAATAAATTTAAAAAATCCGAAAGAGAAAAAGTGTTTTAAGTGTAATATCGTAGTAAAATTATAGTTATAATATAGTAATGGCGCAGTGACACAAGTGTGAAACTTAAATACGACAGGTTGTAGGTTCGATTCCCACGCGAGAAAATATTGAATATTTTCATTTCTTCGCACCCGTGTTAAGAGCGCGGTGTTATGTTCAACCACTCAACACGCAATGCCATCTAAATTCGGTGGAATGTGGAGAGCGAAGTGTCTTAACACTAGGCTACATCTGCCTACCTTGCTACATGCGGGATACAGCGTGAAGCGTGACAAAAGAACCATTTAAAATACGGATATTAACATTAAATATTATCTTCCGTAAAAGAACGTTACATGATACGTAAATAGTTTATGGGCAAGGCATTTAGCGCATCCAAGCGTATTAGAGAGCGTACTTCATATATACTTAAGAGTATTTATTTTCAACGTACGTCGCATCTTGAATAACATTAGCATTATAAGAAAACAATGTTTAAATATAAAGCTTAAAGATATTTTAGTAAAAATAAGTAATATTGTTTCTTTTTTTTTAAATTTTAATTCTTACACTACACACTTATAGTCTGTACCTTTTGTTATTTTTGCATTTCTTTCAATACTTTTTTTTCTGTAGCTATTACCTAGAACTAGACTTATGTTATTACATACATATATTTCTATATTTATACAATATCTCATTAAGAGTTATTCATTTCAGTTGCCACTTACTAACTTAATCTAACACTAATCTAAATCTACATGCATAAAAATAAACATTTAATAAAAATGAGTTTAACTTAATTGATTACAAAAGATAAATATGTTCATTACTGATTACAAGAAAAAAAAATAATACAACCATACAAATATTTCTTATGATTAGGAAATTTGGGACGTGGATGGCATTACCGCCAAGATGGAGGGCATGACCGCTTCGTTTCTATGTTTTATGGCCATCTTTAAATTATACTCCACAATACCTTTTGTCGCTGCTTAATTTTCTATTTAGAGGGAGTGTACTACTTTTTTGGAAGAGTATAAGTATATTTCTTGAAGTGCATAGGCGACGTCCATGGGGCTTCTATGGGTACACAATAGGTCCTGGTTGATTTTGACAATTTGTGATGGACTACGGTAGAACATGTCGAAGAGATTGTCTCGGTCAATGTAGGGGAGTTGGTTTATATCTCCAACCAGTAGAATTTCTTCTGCTCCAGAGATTCAAGCAGCCCCCACTATGGCTCCAAAGTGATTCATCAGGGCTTCATCTACAATTAGGCGTTTACACGTTTCTGAAGTATCTAACCCATTAACCAACATTGATGCCATAGTGCGAATTTTACTATTCACCAAATTTCCTATACGTACCGAGAGCTTCTCCCGAAGTTCATTGGCTGATTATATTGTGTTGGTAGTATTAAAGTCCCTATCCATGTTAAAGTGCTCAATGATCCAGGTTGTTTTACCGCATCCGGGAACCCCGTTAACCCACTGTACCCTAGGTATGTCCCATTGCCTAGATGATTTTGATCTTAAACTGTGATCGAGGCTCTCCAATTTCTCTAGCATTCCATCTTTTAGCATCACTCGTGTGCACTTGGCGATGACCACTATAGGGTCACTGCTTAGTGCGTTGAATTTGAGGTTGCCTGTTCGTTTGGTTTCATCTTTGTTTAATTTTACAAATCCGACTGTAGCATTGTACGCCGCCACATAACTATCTTTTATGTGACCTCTGAGGGTCTGTGCGGTAGCGTTGTTATAAATAACGCCTTCGGTTTCCTTAAGTCTAACATCCAGGATTGAGTATCCGCGCTGAAAGGCTAGCATTATGTCCTCGCAAGTCCTGAGCTTCACTTGTTTGGTAGCTTTTAGGACTGCTAGGAATTCGAGAAATGCGTTTCTATAATAGTCTTTGGGACCCGATATCGGTACCAAGACAGGAGAATTCACTTAATTCAATGCCGCTCTTGTTAAGTTGGGCCTGGCTTTGATAAGGAGATCTTTTGCAGGATTCCTTGTGAACTCCTCTACCGCTGCCGCCTGTCTGTCACGTGTTTTGTTCCTGTCTAAAAGACTTCCCACGACCGATATTAAGGCGCTACATACAGTTCTTGCAGATGAGCATTTTTGCTGTGTCTTGGCTTGTGTTTCTGCCGTCTTCCTTTGAAAGGAAACTGAGCCACTTTCAATGGTAGTGAGAGTAGTGAGTGCAAAAGAGTAGTGAGTAATATTGTTTGGTTTTTTTTTTTAAAACATTTTTAAAGTGTTAATCCACACTTAGGAAAGAAGTATTCTAAATAAGTATTAATTATTTCTAAATAAGTATTCTAAATAAGTATTAATATTGTTTGGTTTCTTCTTCACTAGTGTCTGGTATGGTATGGTATGGTTCTTTGGTTATGGCGTTTCGAGTAGAGCACATATCAGTGATCAGCAAATATCATAGAGCACATATCACTTCACCAATGTCACGTTGTGTGGACAATAGGAGAATAGGAGAATGCACCTATAGAAAAAAAAATACATTATATACATAACACAGAAGGTTAGTAATCATAAATATAATACAAAGGTACGCTTACAATTTAATTTTGTTATATCTAATATATTTACATAAAAATTTACATAGAGGACTAAACACAAACATTGACAAACAGTGAACATTTAGGTGGCGGGGAACTTTATGAGGAAGGACATCGTATAAGGGACGGATCAGCGTAGGGCAAGTGAAAAGTATGTGCGGAGGGGAACCGTCGTCTAGGCCACAGGGGATTGAAATGCATCCAATTCTGAATGGAGTGTTTTTTAGGGATATGCATGTCACCTGCAGACAAAATGACAGAGACAAAACGATCAAAGCAAAGAATGATATTCTCAAAATTACCGAACTCAGGAAGATTGCCCCACAAGCAATCTACATAGTCGGCGTACTCATTCCAGTTGACTTGTTTCAAGTTATATTTAGAGGAAGAATTAAGAGAAGGAGCAGGGGGATGTCTATTATGTATAGAAAGGAGAATAGGGAAATAGTCACTACCATGGGTAGAAAGAAGAACAGACCATGATAGCTGGGAAGCAAGAGAAGGAGAAGATAAGGATAGGTCAACAGCAGTCCTAGGATTCTGATTTGGATTAACCCTACGAGTCGGTGAGCCATCATTGAGAATGCAAAGAGATACATTATCAATCATATATCTCTTTGCATTCTCAATGATGCGATGAAACGAGGGAGAAAATCCATCACAGTAATAACACCCCCACAAAGAGTGATGAGTGTTAAAATCCCCTAGGACCAACACAGGACTACGAAGTGAAGAGATAATAGACTTAAGCTCAAGGAAAATAGAGGAAGAGGGATGAGGGATATAAACGGACAGGAAGGAGATATTGAAAGCCCTCACAGCAACAGCATTAATCTGTTGGCTGTGAGAAGGGACAGTGATAAGGGAATAAGGGGAGGAGTGCTGGATAAGGATAGCACAATCTCCATACTCGCCATTTCTGTCCTCCCTTAAAAGGGAGAAACCTGGTACCCTAAAGCGGAAATCAGGCAATGACCATGTTTCTGGGAGGGTCATAATGACCGGATTATACAGGGAAATAATATTAAGTAATTCGTGTTTTTTGGCATGAATACTTTGACTATTCCACTGTAGGAAGTTCAGTGGCTACAATATTTAATATTTTAAAACTTGTTAGTAAGTTTTTGGCAACGTTATAGGGAGTTCATCAGCGGTTTGAAAGATGCTCACAAGGGTTTCAGTTAGTGCAACTAATAGATCTTTTCTAGATTCTATTGGACTGTCAACACCTTGATTTAGAGCGCAACCATTAGGAAGGGAAGAGGAATAATTGGCAGTTATGGCTTGATGAGCTTGTCTGTTATATCCCTTTGCTAAAGGAGCGCGGGGACGGGGAGACTGGAAAACTGTCTTTCGGTATGATTTATACAGAGTGACAGAGGCTGATAATATTGGTGATATGGAGGTTGAGTGAGCTGGAGGGGCAGATTTTCTCTTAGCCATGTCAGCATAGGATCTGCGGACAGGAGGGAAACAAGCGGAAGCCTCTATATACGATATACATTCTTGAGACATTGTAATTTTGATGGACTGTTGCCTTGCAAACTCAGGACAGTCCTTGTCTGTTGCAAAATGTTTACTCTCACAATATAAACAAAAACAATTTTCCTGTTAGTGTCACGTGCATCACCATTATGAGACTCAGAACACTTCTTGGCTTCGACCTGCACTGTGATTTTACATGACCAACGAATGACCCTTTCAGGCAACATATGACCACGGAATGTAACTATATTAACTACAACCGACTGAGTCGGAACCTATGTAGTCACACCCTCACTGACTGACACACTTTCTATTTAAGCGTCTCGCTTTCATATTGCATTGTGTACACCACCTGAGGGAAATTCCAATGAACTCACATTATTCATCCAAAAAAAATGTACTGGGACATCTCTTACAATATCCATTCTAGTGATATTAAAAGTTGGGATAACAGCAACATACTTACATAAACTAACAATGGGATTGGACAAAAACAAATTCGCTGCAGTAGCTGTTGTGAATTCAACGCTAATTTTGTTGCGACCAATGTTTTTCACACCAACACTGGCGATATTTGAAATTTTAATTATGTGGAGGAATTGGCCAAATTTAATAGAGGTCTCAGCTGCGGGGTATGTAGTTTTCCTCGACGCATATACTAAGAAAGGGTCTTTGTCCGTATCAAGGTAGAGTTTAGGACTTTCGGAAACGGATGAACATATAAATTTTGAATTGACGGAGTCGCAGTAGCAGGATTGATAATCGTTTTTTTAATTGTGTCATTAATAATAGAAGGTGGATCACCACCTTGTCTTTTCCGCGACGTCAAGTTCAAATCGCTTTTTTAATTATAAATATATAATATACGCAAATTTGTATTAAAAATATATGAAAAAAAAACACAAAAATATGAAACCCTCACTAACACGTGTGTTAACCAAAACAAACGTCTTCACAACAGTGTCAATAAAAGTTTAATGAAATGACATAGCAAAAGATACGGATCATATGACCGTAGTGAATAATTTATTATTATTTATTTAGCTTCACGCTGTATCCCGGACACACCAAGGTAGGCAAGGGAAACTGGGAGCCTAGTTTTAAGATGGTCTGTTCCCATTAAGACACTTAATAATTTCACTAAAAAACTGAAACGTGGGGAGCGGAGTGCCTTAACACTAGCCTCTCTCTGCCTACCCTGCTACTAAAAAAAACTGAAATAATAAAAACCATATAAATACGTATTATTTTACAAACTTACTTACACAATAGGAAAGTCCTTGTGTCCTTAAGACATTCATTCTCCTTTCAAAATTTTCAAAACACACTCCGTAGCAAACCTTGAGTGATGGTTTGACATTTATTTTCTAAATACATCACCCCATTGTTGGCTTCCTTTATGACAAAAGATAAATATTTCCGAGTATTTCGGAGTATTGTTGGAAAATGTCTTGGGAAAGGTTT
>DWLH01001563.1:0-12576 GCA_018249795.1 Heliconius telesiphe telesiphe | reverse complement strand
AGGAAGTAAGTATACCTAATATTGAGAGATTTTATTACAACAGCTATTGAGTTCTATAGAATCACTTTATTAGAAAACCTTAGAATGACTAAGCAGAGAACTTGTCAAGTTGTCAAACGTACCAGTAAATTGTATACATTTAAATTTATGTGAATTTTATGTTGATTTTATAAGGAAAAGGCACACACAATTTATAGATGTGACGATACTAAGTTAGAAATAACATGTTAGTAAAAAGTTCTGTTTTAATAGATTTTTATTTTTATGTTCGTTAAAAGCTAATTTCATACACGCATTTTTTATATGTTGGTAAATATGATAAAAAATATTAATTAAATTATTCTTAACGAAAACTGAATTGTTGAATTTAACTTATTTATACCTGCATCTACCTACTAGAACTTTGAATAAGTCCCCTTATAAGTTACACATATATAACTGATTTTAAAATAGGAAAGTGCCTTAACACTACTTTGCTATATGCAGGATACATGAAAGCTCAAAAAAAAGAAGAAACATGTTAGTGAAATTGTCGAACGTTCTATGACATTACAAAAAAACAAGCATGCCTCAAAATATTTACTAACATATATACATATCTATCAAGTTTCCTGACATAAATATTTCCAATTTGATTACTAAACATTGTGAAACTGATTTAGTTCTTACTAATGATTAAAGGACGACCACTCTGGCTAAATGAATAACGTGTGTATATGCTATCTATGAATGAATTAATATAATTAAATATTGCTCAACAAGTTTTCTTAGATAAACCTACTTATATTAGCGGCCAGTCATGGCGCACAAAGTGTGACTGCAAACGCGACTGGTTGTGGTTTCAATCCCCACTCGAGGAAATGAAATATTATTTAAATTTATAGATATTTCCATTTCTTCCCTCGAGTGTTAATGCAAAGCGCGGCTTTGAGTTCCGCCTCTGAAAACGCAATGCCTCTAGAATTCGGAGGAAAATGGGCAACGAAGTGTCTTAACACTTGGTTCCCTCTACCTACACTGTTGTGTGCGGGATGAGCGTGAAGCTGATTTAATTTAATTTTACATTTAGATTAACGTATTATCGTTATGTACATTTATTGATCACATTAAATATGTAAATAACTATAGTATTTAATATTGTAGAAAGATAAGTGGAATATTTAAAGTATGTTTAATATTAATAGGAAGCGGTTCTTAATTTCATTCATATAAACTAGAGTAAGAATTACACCGTACAAAACGTGTTGCCTTAGTAACGTATTTTTCGCTTTATATATAAGTGTATAGGTAGATGACAATACAATATTATGATACCAATCATCAAGCTCGTCTGATGCTGGAGCCAGAGCCTAAATTGAAGAACTTTTTAAAGGTTTGTAAAGTATGCTGTTCAAGTTTAGGTTCATGTAAAGCATGGTTATTTTCTGTGTTTTAAAACTACATAGATATATTGTTTTGTATATTTTATGCTTCAAATTAAACAACTTTGGCCAGGTTTAGATTAAACCACGTCATGCGCAGTGAGAACAATTAAAATCAAATAAGAGATTTTTTTTCGAAACTACTAAAGCTATAGATAAGTAGTAACCTATACCCTATACTCGAAGGCATGAGATAAAAGGTAAACAAATCAAAAAAAGCTTATTTTATAGTTCATGATTGATGGAGCTTAATATACTTAGTATATTAAGAAAAAAATATCTATGGATTTATGGATGTAAATAATTAATTATTGAACGATATCTATAGAGTTTGTGAGTTAAAAATAATTATGACTTATATGTATTGATTAGTCTATAAAGAAATGATTTTTATTTCATACATGCGTTTCTTTTTACTTATAATTTTATAAAATTTTTAGTGATAAGAAAGGGATATAATAAACAAAAATAAAATTTGTTTTCATATTTAAAGCCAGTAACGTTGTAAAAATCAAATTTCAAATCTTATAATGTTTCTGTTCACCCCATTTTATGATATCATAAATACTATAAATTCTTTACTTAAATTTTAATAATAATATTTAAATAGACATGTAAAAATATCCAAAAGCCAACTTTAACTGAAACGCATGTTTTTAATAGTTTTACAATGCTAATGCTAAATAAACTACTATAATAAATTATAAAGCATACTGCAAACATTTTAAATTAAAATGTGGAGTTTTGTCATCGGTCAATTTATTTTCGGCATTTTTACTATCGGTCAACCTCTTCATAAGACACTACTGTGGTTATTAACGTTGTTACTTTTGTTATTTTTATTATATATTTAATTATTTTTTTGCTTTGTTGAATGTACAGTTGTTTTCTGATTATTTATTTTTTGTTATATTTTTTTTTATATTTTATAACATGAATAAACATAGACTAAATTAAATAGAAATTAAGTTACATAAAGTTTTAGAATTAGTATTTCTTTGTAGAGTTTAATGTAAAAAAATACAGAAAAGATATAACGTATCAAATAACATGTTTTTCATTGAAATAGGCCGTTTAAATTTGCAGATTTAAAAGTTTTTTTCATAAAATAAGATCCCTATCAAATTGTCTTTGTAACATGGCTAGTAAAAACTGTTTTTCTAATAGCTGCCTAACCTTCTCCTTCTTTACCTCTATACGTACCTACGTATAGAGGTAAAGAAGTACCTATTGTATTAACACATACCCATACAAACCTATATATTTTAAAGTTAATTCACTTATAATTGGATTCAGAAAACCCCTATAAACAGTGGTATAGTAATTTCTAATAAACTTACCAAATTCTAACGTTTCTGTTACACATAACCATACAGCTTCTCGAAGTGTACCTGGAAATAATAAAAAAAAGGATAAGTCTAAGTACACTAAGAGTTTTATTGTGCAGTAATTAACTAAGTACCGAGGCGGCTACTTGAAAGGTTCCAATAAAAATAAATTGCCTTATAAAATAAACCCTTCAATGGTTGTAGAAACGCAGCTTTCTAATTTTACAATTTTTAGACAGTTTTAACTTATTTTTTGAGAAGATAACATATAGTACTATCAGTGAGAACTTAAAATTGCGAATATTTATTTATTATATACTAAATATACTAAATATTATTATATACTAAATAGTGAAGTTTTTCTGTGTAATTTTCAAAACGATGTGAGTTTTGTGGTATTTTCATTAAACTAGGAAAACATACTTTAAAATGTGAAGGATTTTATATAAACCAAAAAAGTAAGTCTATGTGTGTAGTCTATAATGTTGATCTGTCTTTTTCTAAATTTTTAAAAAATAAAATAAATCAAATAAATCAGCTTCACGCTGTATCCCGCACACAGCAGGGTAGGCAGAGGGAACCTGGTGTAAGACACTCCGTTCGCCACGTTCTGCCGAATTCTGGAGACATTGCGTGTTAAGTGGCAGAACTCAACGACGCGCTTTGCCTTGACACCAGAGCGAAGAAATGGAAATATAAATTTAAGTAAATATTTCATCTCCCCGAGTGGGGATCGAGCCCACAACTAGTCGGTTTTAGTCACACTTTATGCCGCAGCGCCACAACTGGCCAAATTTTTATTTTGAAGGAAATTGATAATGCTTAATACTTACCTACATATAACGGAACAAACAAAGAGAACTTAGTATTAAGACACTTCTCCACTTTCTATCTATAATCGCCTTTTGTCGAAGATACTAGGTCGTAGAAATGAAATTATTTCAAATATGACCATTTCCATAGTCTTCGTAGAACAAAAAGTCGTGTCCAACCATATAGGTGTACTCAATGAAGTTCCTTCTTTCTGTGTCAAAGTATCGAATTAAGTAGTATTAAATGTGTATTTATTTAAGGAGAGTTCTACAATTTATATGTCTATATTAAGTGTATTTTTTATATAATTAAATTATTAATGTACAATTGTAGGTATAACAAAATAATAAGTTATTATTTTGTTTAACATAACATTATTCATATATTTTTCTGTATGCTTCGTTTCGATAAAAATGGACTTTACAAGTTTCAAACTACACGCACATAGCGGGGATAGGCTGAGGGAGCCTGGGAACCTAAATAATATACATAAGAGCTTAAATTTTGGAAGACTTAGAAATAAGAAGCCTCGATCGAACTACAGTAACAAAGCAGTTGCCCCTGTGCCACTATTAGTATTTTTTTTCATTTTAATTTATATTCCTCGTATTTTTGTCTCTTTACTATCTTTACTTTTGTCCATTTACAAATATTATTATGTCCTGAACTTGATATAATTATTTTATAGCCTTTTAACTATTTGTCGTATAATGACGATGACGAATTTATATGGAATTTTAGCTTCCTCAAGCTACACGTTTTTTAAATGTGACATATTTTTTTTAATAAAAGAATAAAATGTTTCAAATTTAATAAAAAGCGCCACCTATACGAAATATTATAATTTATTATATTAACGACTATATTGTCCAATGCTAATACTGCCATCTATGGGCATGCGCGCGAAATTATACTAAGCGGACTGTCGCACTGCACTACTCGGAACGACGGTCGCTCTGATTTGTGGCTCACACGCTAGATGCTGCTATAATGTAGATATTAGTTTAAAAAAATAAGATATGCTTTTAATTTGAATATTATAATGTAGGATAATAAATACTGTATAATTAATTGAATTTTTTTTTTGAAATTAATAAATTTACAATTCAATAAAAAAAAATGGTAAAAAAACTAAATTGGCGAGTTTGATTCAAGTATAAAAACAATTAAGTCAAGGAGGTAAATGTGGAATAATTTTATTATTTTTTAAATATTTTATTCATAAAACCAACTTCCTACTCGATGAAATGGAATACTTAATATTTTAATTTCTTCGCTGTGTGAAAAAGTGGGGAGTGGAGTGTCTCAACACTAGGCTCCCTCTGTCTACCCTGCTACATGCGGGATACAGCATGAAGCTAAAAAAAAATGATGCTTATTTGTAAACAGAGGGAACCTAGTATTGCAACTTTTCGTTCCTTACTTTCCGTCTAGTTTTCAAGACAATGCGCGTTGAGTGGTGGAAATCAACATCTGGCTTTGTCTTCTTAACAGAGTGAGGAAATTAATATAATTAATTTCCTCAAGTGGGAATCGAGGCCACAACTGTAGTGTTTACAGTCAGACGTTGTCCTACTACGCTACGATGGCTTTGATATTTATTTTAATGTCCCTTTTATAATATTTTTTAATTATTTTTAAAAATCGACTAAAAGAAGGCTGAAGCAGCAGTAAAAGCACAACAACTGAACCGAGTAGTTCATACTCATGTTTCTTCCAAATAACCAGAGAAAATGTAGTGCACCATCACACCGTTCTCTACTATCTGCCTATTTTACATAACGTGGGGACGGTGGCATAAACCAACGCAATGCTGGAATTGGATTAGACAGAAAATATTTTAAAAATATTAAAATTTCACTGAGTGGGAATAGAATTTACGACCAACACGTGTACAGTAAAAGAATTTTATTTTAGCTTCATGTTTTATTCCGCTTAGTACTATGCTATAGGTACTTATAGCATAGTACTCAGATTGAAGCTAGACCATCGAATCCGACAAACTGCGTTCCTAAGCAAACTTAACTTCCTGGCCTACTAACAAAAAGTCCTCGTGTGGCTTCATTAAACTCTTAAGCATGACTTCGAAGAGGGGATGCCAGAAAACTAAACTGGTCAAGTGCACTAGACACGTCCATCGTGGGTTCCGTAACGACTTCATGATCAACGATAATTATTATTAAACTCGATAAATATAAATTTGTAATGTTTTTTTTTCTGTGAAGTACCGACTTAAGAATTATACATATTTCGCTGTCCTACTCTGTCACGACGAATTGTGAAACATGAAACATGATATTCAATATTCTTATTACGAAGTAACTTAAAGTTAAAATCTTCATAACTCGTAAATATTCTTTCTATTACTATTTTATCGCATTAAGAGTAAAAGAATATCTGTGTGATATTTACTCGCTCTTTACTTACATATAGGTATGCACTTTGTAATTTATCGGTATATGAAACGTTCGTTGATCATATTGACAAAATATCTACAGTTCCAGAGTATAGATTTAAACTCAAAACTTAGATATACAAAGAGGTCAGCCAGTCAGGGGCACAAAGTGTGACTGTAAAATCGATTGGTTGTGGGTTCGATCCCCACTCGAGGAAAAATTTTATTTACATTTATATTTTCATTTCTTCGCTCTGGTGTCAAGGCAAAATATATAAGTCACCTTGGCCGATAGTTTTTAGGGTTCCGTACCTCAAAAGGTAAAAACGGAATCCTTATAGGATTACTTTGTTGTTTGTCTATCTCGCCGTCTGTTAACACCATTTATCTCGAGATTGCGTAGAGGTACCAAGATGCAATTAATATCTCAAGATCTACGTTCCCTTGGAGCACAGGCACTAAGTCAATGCAATGAAAAGATAAAAGCCTTTATGCGTAGTTTTCGCTGCGATTTTAATGATTTTTTTGAATGTATCCGAAAAATAGTAATTTATAGGAATATCATAGAAAAAATTACTACATACAGACTTGTAGATGTAGTTAATTTTTTTATACAACATAAGTAGGTTATATGCTCACAAACTTAAATTTGTCAACTTAGAGTTGTCCTTCAATTATAAAAATGGCACGGACCCCTTAGTAGACCACATTGACTCTCACTTGACCGGTTTTTTTCTGAAACAATAAGCTCCTAAGCAAACAGAATATTAGTGAAAAAAAAATCTGTATTGCAGAGTTGAATTCATAATACTCAAACATTGATAATCACTTGCCATAGGTAAACTAAACTTTAAAGATACAATTTTAAAATCTATTTATTACTCACAAATCAATAAAATGTAAGTGAATAATATTACTTAAAAGAAATAATTAACACATTCATATCAAATTTTACTATCAATTAAATATATACTAGATACGTCCTATTATCAGAACAGTGATCACTGATAATAAGAACCTAATAGACGCCCCGTCCCGTTGTTTATATTGGACCAATAAAATAGTTACGACGTGCTGAATAATCTTTTTCACTGAGTGACCATAAATTTGTGTATTTTTAAAGTCACGCTGTTTGGAGTCAATAAAAATTTAACGATTTTGAGGGTGCTCGAATTAAATTGTTACATGTTTTACGGTATACTGTTGTTTGTTCCGGTTAGGAAGAAATCATTTGGGTGATGAGATGGAGGTACCATTGATAGACTATTTGAGTTAAATTGTTATTGTAATACAAGAAACTATTATAGAATTCATTTTTATATCTAATAATAAAATTATAATCGGTTTTTATTATGACTGAATGAAGCATACTGCTGCATACCGCTTCATTTTTTATATAGTGCAAAAATTTACGAGATTTTTATTAAAAGTCACAACGACGCATCACATGAGCGGGTACCATTATCTTGTACGAGGTCACAATATTCTAAAGCCAACAATGTGGTCTTTTAACACAAAATAACGTAATCGACGATTGCGGTAACTGAAATACCTCAATACATAGCATCCACTAAAAGGTTATAGTTACCACATACCTATATAAACAGACAAACGTCGAGAAGTTATTCCTAACCTAAAGCAATCTATCTCGAGGCCTCGCAATATCGGTTTCTGAACGATTAACAGAGGGCGTGCGTGCCCTTCGGCTTTACGGCATACTTTTACGACGTCGTAAAACCCGCTATAGACCATAATCTTTTTCTACCGAAACCTCCGGCCATCTCTCATAGATGGCGCTTAGAACGAACCTAGAATCACTACCGAACGCTAGTTTTATTGTGTGTTTCGCTAATGTGGTGTGAAATTAATAGGCAATAATGCTTTTATAGCCACTTGTGACTTTTTATAGTGTCATAAAGTGCCAGGTGAATGAAGGACGTGTTTATTTTAAGTTGACCAACTGTATGTTTTTTTTTATTGTTTTAATATTATTGATTTTTGATGGTTCTATAGAAGAGCAGAGGTCGGTTTGTTCTCGCGATTCGTAACGGTGATTCCTATAAAGTTTTTATATTTTAATATGGTTTTAATGTACTATTTTTAAATAGCTTTCTTTTTCTCATATCTGTGTACATACGGTATCGTACAGAACCTGTAGGTTACCTAATGTAGAAACTAAGACCACTAATTAATTTTATGATCAGTTTGACATTCACTATAAAACTAAGTATTATAAATTACAAGACTTTTACAGTTTTTCACATAAATAAATAACAATAAACTATAAAAGAAATACATATATTATTATCGTTAATTGCAGACTTTTCTATTAAATACAGCTTATGCTAAATGCTATTTGTTTTTTATGATATAGGGCTACCATAAAACAAAATGAGATGATTAAATCGAGATATTTTCGCATGTACGTACATTGAATTAAGCCTTTCATTTGAAGCAACAACGAAAGTTTCTTAACAACTTGTGGAATGTGAAGTGATGAAGGAAATTTCGCGAGATATGCACAGAGTTCACAAATATTTTGAGCTAAAATGTCTCCACACTATCCCGAGGCCCATAAATTTAAGTAAGCGTGAGCTGTAGTGTCATTGCAATATATTTTAACCAGCTCCGTATCACGCCTGTAATTTGCAACTTACAACTTTACCCGTCTAGACTAAAACTATTCTGATATTACCCTCAATTACATTAACTTTATGCCTCCCTTTCTCGCTCACCTATCATAGAGGTCTAAGAGGGAAAGGGACAGGCTCGCGGGCAGGGTGGGCCCTGAAATCCCGCTGATTTTCCAAGCAATTGAATAGAATACGTTATGGTGTGTTGACGTCACAATGGGATATTATGGCAGTTCCATTCATTTTTGCAGCAATAACAATTGTATCTAGGAATTTTTAAGTTTTATTTAACTCTCTATCCTCCTAAAATGATTTATTTTTATAAAACATACTTATATTTTTTATATAGTTCATCATATCGATATTTTACAGAATGAATTTAAAATATTTTTTATAATATAAATATTATAAAAGCCAGAACCTAATACCATTTAGAAATATAAAAAAAATTACCAACATTTATCAATATTAAAAGGGCACTTGATAACGCAGCGAAAATACACGAAAAGCTCTCGAGAGTAGAAACCTTGCCGAATTTTCGGTAATGGCGCTTAAAACGACCTCCCGGGCCGTAAACCGACGGAATTTGCATTATCGCGATATTAATGCTGGGGCTATACAAAAACTCTGTTGTTGCTTGCAAATGTTGGTTCGAAAAGCCAAAGAGAAATTACTCGCCTATTGCCTAAACTCGCCCTGGTTTACTTTACCTGGTTCAACATTATATTAAGATGTTAATAAATAAAAAATAAAAATAAAATCAGCTTCACGCTGTATCTCCCACAGAGTAGAGTAGGCAGAGGGAACCTAGTGTCAAGACACTTTGTTCCTCATTTTCCGCCGAATTCTAGAGGGAAAAATAAAAATATATGAATATTAAAACTATTTAAATTACCATATTTATATGCATAATGTCTACATGTTTCTCGGCATTTAAATATGTACATTATATTTACTTGCTTTCTTCTCATTTTGTAACATTCTCATGTTTGTAACATAAAATGTTATGTTAACACATTAAAACGTGTAATGTTACAAATTTCAGAATTTAAATGAATATACTCTTAGGTATAGTATATATTTAAAAAAAATCAATAATTGTTGTAATAAAATTGCTTAAAAAAATAATATTTGTTCATAAATACATTTAAATTTAATTGACATCACAAAATTAGCTTACAGGATGGAAGCTCACGTAGATACCTGCTGATAATGGCGACGCGAATACGTTATATAGCTAAATGAAGAGTCCGAGCGTACCGTTATTTTAATACCCTTATCAAAAAACAAGGCACATTACAAAATGGCCGCATTTTCATGAGTTTGCGCGGGAAAACGCTCGTGAGCCGGCCTGGAAAATTATAACAAAAGGCATCTAACGCTATCTTTGTAATTATAGTAAATCACCTTGCTACCGGGAAGATAAGACCGCTTCTATTCTACCTTCAAACGTCGTATAAGCACGTTTTACAAAGCGACTTATTACCTTCTGGTTTTGTTGTATTGGGTTTTCAGTTCACACCAAATCAAAAGGACCCATCTTTTACAGTAAATAAAAGAAATATCAATCGTATTATATTTGTTATTAAGTTCTCTTTTACTTTGGCTGCGTCGAAGCTATTCAACATTCCATCAGCGAGTCCCCAAACTCGTTCGATGAACGGACCCTCGTTTGTACAATCGCCCCAAAAAGTATTATTTTAAATAATACTTTACATCGAATTTTATATTTGAACCACTTAAATTGTGTTTAAATATAACGTAAAATGTTATCTACAAAGTATAATATAAAATAGAAGCCAGTCGTGGAGTGGGAGCACAAGCATGTTACTGTAAAAACGACCGGTAGTGGGTTCGCTTGCCGCGCAAGGAAATTAAATATTATATATATACATATATATTAAAAATTAAATATTAGTAAATAGTAATTAGTAGTACTTTCATTTTTTCGCTCTGGTGTCGAGGCAAAACGCGACGTTGAGTTTCGCCAATCAACACGCAATGTCTCCAGAATTCGGCGAAAAATTGAGTAAAGATTGTCTTAACACTAGGTTCCCTCTGTCTACCCTACTGTTTGTGGGGATATCGCACCAGGCTTCACGCTGAAGCTAACATAATAAATTATATATAAGATTTGAACTCATCGTGGCGTATTTGTAAAATCATTGAATATTGATATATTGACACGCTATAAGTATTAATTAAATCCCTTCTTGGGAGAATAATAAGACTACAAAAAAAAAATCAGCTTCACGCTGTATCCTAAGACTTATCTTATTTTTTTTTTCTGACAAGGAATACTGTTTACGGATATTCTATTAAATTTACAAAAGGTACCTATTTTCAATAAGAAAAAATGTACTTAGATGAATAAAAATGTAAATGTTATATTTACCATATTAAGTTTATTTCAATTATAAACTTAATGTGCTTCCTATAATATTAAAATATAAATAATGTTATTTAAAAATACCTTAACAATTTACTGTTCTGCTACATATAGGTAATAATATCAAATTAATTCAATTGAGAAATATTAAATTGAAACATAAAAAAATATTTTGATTCTTTCTTAGATAAAAGTAGAAAATAAAGCTATCTGTGAATAAAATAAATTTATCGAATAGAAAACTTTTCTAAAGCACAGTATCAGCATTGCGATTCAATAGGGAATGCAGCTTTCGAAGCATCGTTTCACGCGAACCCGTCTTAATAATTAAGAGATCGATGTGGTATGTTGTAATGTATTAAATAAGTATATGATACTATGTACATAAAATTATAAAAGATATGCTTTTTAATATGTGACATATCTATATATCTCACATTCTTTCTCTACTAGATATTGAGCGGTGTTGAGTTCCCCAACTCAATGTCTCAATATCTCCAAAATTAGATGAAAAGTAGGAAAATGCGCGTCTTAGAATAAGGTTGCTTCTATCTGCCATGCGGAAAGAAGCGTAAAACTGCTTAGAAATTAAAAGTTTTTAATTATACTTCCTGCTAGAAAAGCTATTTTATAATTTCAACGATTAAAAGTTTAAGATAATAGAAAGGTATTCAATGTTTGATATATAAATTGGCAAAGTCACATAATAAATACTATAATGTGGGATTGACCAGTATTAAAATGTATCCATGATATAAATATAATTATTAGTAACAATATTTCTTAATTAAATAAATACAGCTTGAGCCCTGTCGTGGCGCAGTGGCACAAAGTGTGACTGTAAAATCGACTGGTTGTGGATTCGATCCCCACTCGAGAAGATGAAATATTTATTTAAATTTATATTTCCATTTCTTCGCTCTGATGTCGAGGCAAAACGCGGCGTTGAGTTCTGCTTCTCAACACACAATGCCTCCAGAATTCGGCAGAAAGTGGGGAACGGAGTGTTTTAACACTAGATTCCCTCTGCCTACCCTGCTGTATGTGGGATACAGCGTGAAGCTGATTTTAAGTAATAATTTTAATCTTTACTGAGTAAGTATAGATTATACTTAAATCCATTATAAACAATAGTATAAAAATACAGTCTATGGCGTTTTTTAAAATCAATATGGATCAATTTAGTAGAAAGTGTCAATAATTGACCGGAACTACGTGTATGATAATGAATATATGAAACTAGTTACTTGAGTATTATAATATTTGTGTATAAGTTCTCAAGTAAAAGACGAATATTTACTTCAATTTACTTAAGCTTAAATACATACTCACTGATATACATATACTTAAGGTACACCAAAAGGCACATATTGTTCCACACCTGTACTATACGTAACGTGGGATTCACCACACGTAGGTACACTGACATGGACCAGTGGAACTTGACTTATCATTCTCCCTTCAATGTAATATATACTAACAAATAAAAGCAGTTAACACTAGCTTTCGGAGTTCAAGAGAAACTGGGCTGAAGTTACGGGTGAAGAATTCCTGCCCTGTTTTTGTAATTCTCTCCTGACTTGACTGACAATAAGAG
>DWLH01001562.1:0-12579 GCA_018249795.1 Heliconius telesiphe telesiphe | reverse complement strand
AAGGAAGTTTCCTAGATAACAAGTTAAACTACTTGTAGTTCCTAGAGGACCCATTGACACGTAAAATACGCGTTTCCATAGCAATAATAGATACTGTTAGTTATTGATCTCTGATCTGTAAATACATATACGAGTATTGGCACGATATCGAATCTTGCCCAAGATTCATAGATAAAATATGATATATTTTATAGCATTTATTTAGCAACCGACAAAAAATATATAGAAATATTAAGTAAGATGCCTGATACGTATGTAAATTAATTACTTGTAAATAATATTTTGTAATTTTTAAGTAAATATAAGAAATTATTAAGCTTTTCCAGCAGCCTAATGCCAAGACTAATTTGTTTCTTATTTAATTTTACATTAAAGTATATATAATCGTAGATAACGAGAAATGTACTTGAAACTACAGAACTTACAGAACAAATATATACTGAGACGTTTTTATTGAAATATATCGTAGAGTGGGAGGCAGTGATTTTTGACAGTTCGCACGTGAGTAAATCAAGACTCGAGGAAGCGAAGTGAGCAATGTGACACATCTAGAGGTAGCACTTGGCTTTAAGTAGCTCTTGGATGTGGATATATAACGTTATATAATATATGACATTCATTCATACAGAGGTAAAATAATTACAATGAAATATAATCTGTCGGCAAAACTTTTTGTATAAGTTTTAAATTAAGTTAAACTGATTTATTTTTATTTAGCCGTTTTTAATTATTCTTATTATAAAACAACACTCGTTGAATACACCACTATCTCATGTGTTATATCTTTGTTAAAAGTAAAACGAAGAGGAAAAAGAAAGAGAATTCCCACAGATTTATAAATATAAATAAAAAAATATTTGTAAAAACAAAACCCCCGACTGCATAAAACTATAAAGAAAATAAACAAGCCCAATAGTTTATTAGGATTAACAGTCGGGACCTCTTTAAATTACGAAGGGTAAAGATTTTATTGATTGAAGAATTACTTATAGGTCCCGACTGTTAATCCTAATAAACTATTGGGCTTGTTTATTATCGGATCAGTATTTTCAGAGAAAAATGTGACCATACAAATAGACAGACAGACAGACAAGAAATTCAAAAAATATTTTTTTACTTTCTATTATTCTTTTTAAGTGTCCCTATATCCATTTCAGTCAAAATGACAATGAAATGTACAGACAAAATATTTTTACAGATTTTTTTATATATAGAGATGATAAAAAAAAATAGGAATTTACATGTCAATATAATGTATATTTATTAGAAGTCGGCCCCGTCCTTGGCCGTATATGTACTTACTAGAAGTTGAGGATTTTTTTGGACTTCTATAGGAATTTCGAAAACTCTTCTATTACTGCTCCCTTATACTTTCTAATCTAACTACATATCAAATTGTAACTTTGTAATACAAATAGTTTCGTCTGTGCGTAGTCTGTCACTCACTTTGTAACTCAGTAAAACTTTTCCCTTATATTATACCCGTATATATAGATTTAATATAAATAAAAATATTTTTAAGTTTCGTGCCTTTAATAAATTAAGAAGGATATCGAATAGACGAATAATATGATTTTTTTGATACAAGTTTTTTATAAGGGATAACATAAACTTCCAATCACCGTGTTCAATCTAACACGTTCCAAGCTCAGGATTAAGCCACAAAGAATATCATAAAATCCTAAGAGGCTTGGGCAGGTACATTAAATCTCACCCATGGGCACAATGGGCACAATGTCCCATAGTCGCATCAACATTTACTCAAATTTAAGTAAAGTTGCTTTTACAAATTTAATTAATTTTTAAAAAGAATGAACAAAAAGCTGAAAGTTTGACTCTTTATATTGCATTAGTATGTTCGAAATATTTTAATGAGAAAAATTTTCTAGATTTATCGCGCGACCTAAGTTGCCTCGTTGAAATATACACGCAAGAGAGTTTATAAAAAGTTTTTAATTATAAATTATAATAGCAAATAGATGTTGACATCCTCAGGGCTCAGTTTTTAATATATTTTGGTACATCTTACTAATATTATAAGTCTTAAAATAAGGCAAGTTGTGACAAAGAGGCTAGTAAAGTTGAAGGTGAAGGTGACTGTAAAACTGTTGTGGGTTCGATCCCTACTAGAATAAAAAAAGAAATATTTATTTAAATTTATATTTCCGCCACTCAGCACACAATGCCTCCAGAATTCGGCGGTAAGTGGGGCACGGAGTGTCTTAACACTAGGTTCCCTTTACCTACCCTGTTGTTTGCGGGATACAGCGTGGAGCTTTTAAAAAAATTGTGAGGATGGATGTTCGTTCCACTTTTACACATAACGTGCTGAACGGATTTAGATAAAATTATAGTTATATAGCTTACATTATAGAGACATATAAATATTTCGTATGATTTGTCTATATATATATAACAATAAATAAAAGCAGGCGAAGCCGCACCGGGCGAGGAACAGACGAACAGGATATTGCTTGTATACGAAACTTAAAACTAAAAAAGCGAGCTTAAAAGGGAAAGGTAAATTTTAAAGGTAAATACATTAAAATAAAATATATTTCATATGGAACATTAAAAAACATAATAGAAATAAAATAATCTTTTTTAACTTTCATATACTACAGTAATTTAAACTGCTATTGGCTATCGGGCTCGCTACTAATAATACAATTCGAAGCACTTAAACTACCTCAATTGAGTTGGATGGGATCGCGGCCATTGTCGTTGTTTGTTTGTGTTCTGAAATAATGTTGATGGGCTTTGTCCGGCTTACATTAATATTGGGGACCTCCAGATATGAGCCGACGGCTCCGTCCGCCGCGGTCGCTAGCGTCGTCCATATTTAATGTTATAAGAGCTTTTTCGTGTATACAAACTGAATTCTCGCATAAACTCAAGGTTATTTCGATTTCCGCTTCGTAAATAGCTTAAAATATTCATTTAGATCTAGTTAGTTTTTGGTCTTTCCCACTATATCTGTCCTGGCGTCTCTATTCTAATTGATATTGCACGAACAACGGACAACTGAACGGAATTAAATCAAATGAGCAAAACGTAATGAATATTTATTAGATACATACGAGTATATTATATTTTACGAGTTTTTGGGACCATGGTAAATATTTAACAACAAGGTATGTCGTTACGTTAAGGCAATACAATAGATTTATTTAGTTTCACGTTTTATCCTACTGTGCACCACAGGGTAGGCAAAAGGAACCTGAGAACCCAGCGTTAAGACAATCCGTTCCCATTAAGGCACTTCCATTCCCCATTTTCCAATTCTAAAGACATTACGTGTTGAGTGACGGAACTCCACGCTGCGCTTTGCCTCGATACTAGAAGAGGAAATGAAAATATAAAATATTTTATTTTCCTCGAACGGGAATCGAACCCATAACCTATAACGTTTATAGTCACAAGCCGGTGCCCCTGTGCCATATTGAAAAAAATTAAAGTAAATATATAAAGTACAAAATATTCTACAAAAAATAAAATAAAATAAAATCGAAAAACATTAAACGACAGATTAAAGTTATACAGCAGAATATATTGTATAAACCACTCAGAAGCCCGTAGATAGATATTTATTGCCTACGACAGGATTTATAGTAATGTAATTCTATCTTTAGAAGGGTGGGACAAGATACGTGTGGTTGCATCTGTAACTGTTACTCAGCCTGCCTCTGGGCGCTTTAATATCTTATACATCGCTACGTCGTAGAGGCTACTTGCTACGCCTCATGAAGTGACTACAATTTTATTAATCTCTTCTCTATCTCTATATATAATAAGACAGTAAAAATATTTTGTCTGTACATTTAGTAATTTTGACTGAAATGGATAGAGGGACACTTAAAAAGAATAATAGAAAGCAAACATTTTTTTTTTTAATTTCTTGTCTGTCTGTCTGTCTGTCTGTCGATATGTATGGTCACATTTTTCTTTGAAAGTACTGAACCGATTCATGTAAAAGTTTCACGCATTAGTCACACCCTTGCGCCACGATCGCTCCATAATATATAATATTATTAACTAAAATAATAGAAAATAATACAGATTATAATGTATTTATATAAAGTACATATTTACGTACATATTTTATACAAAATTGTCACTGAAAATATGATAGCTCTGCTTTTACAAAACCGTAGGTATAATTATTAAAATAGTAGAACGCGAGCCGCTGCCCGCATAAACGCCGGGACGTCCACGACGTTGAGCGCACGTTTCTGTGTGGGTTCACTCTGACTTTTATGAATCAGTCTTGCGGGAATAGCGGTACATACATATTTAAAATATTTTTGATTTTACTACTATTGTTATTATTTTTTTAATAGACTACCGTGTATGAAGTACGTAGATGTGGCTTAAAATCAACACCATGCATATTGATATATAGACCGTCTACTGTCAAACAGTTAATAAGTTTTGTTACAATAGCTTGCAGTTTGTCATTTGTCACTCAGTAAACGTCACAGCAAACAAATATATAATTGTTATTTTTTAATTTGTATATTCTTTGCTGGCGCCATTTTTGTGTCATTGCGATTACCTGTTTGTATGTGTTTGCAAGTTCAGTTTTAGAGTAGACGATCTATATGTTATGTTACTAGTGCTACTTTAACGTTCCATACATGTTTTGACTTAAATAAAATTTAATTATAAAACTACTATTCTCTATTATGAATTATTATTATTACACTACGTGAACGATAACAGTATACCACAGTCCAAGCTTACTTAAAACACATAAATAATATACTAAATTATTCCACAGTAGTAAATTAAATTATATTTACAAGGTTCAATAATTGTAATATGACGAAATTGCTTAAGTCTATATAACGAGCAGAAACTTAGAGTTCCATTCTATAACGATCTTCACCTCAAAAGCTGTACTTTGATATGTGTCGCTATTCAATTCCTTCAGAGGCTTCTTCATAATACGGTTATACGGTTAATTTGCTGAAAACAAAAGGGTTTTATCAAAATGAAGGTCGATTGTGCTCCATTAGGCGACACAAGGTAAAGCTTTTAAAAAATGTATTTTATATATATATAGTATTGTGAGATTGCTGTACATATTCATGTATGTATATATCAGGTATAGGAATCCTCACACTGTATGTACTCCGCTTTTAGCAGGGTAGGCAGAGGGAACTTAGTGCTGACCTAATGTTACTCACACACACTCCTTTTATCATTTTCCCCTCAATTTTCTAGACTTTGTCATATATATATGTACGACTAGTGGAAATCGAGCCCATAGCCGTCGCAACCCGCCGTAAGGCTAGTGTAACAAACCCTGATATAAAATAATAATGTACTCATAATATGATAACTACATTTATAATGATTTTATATTTATAAGTTTTATATTCGCAACCTCTTTGTTTAATAAAAAGATGTTTTTGAATATAAGTGACATTAATAAAATGACGCTTTATGTGGTCGGAAAATTGGAAATATACTTTTAGACTTGGAGCGGAAGAAGAAAGAGGATCTCTAGAATAACATATTGTATTAGAATTTAAGATAGGCATTGTACAAGCTTAAAAGTACTCTGGAAGAATATAAGTTCTGTAAAAATTTCGAGGTGTTTGATTTCGTTACACATTATAATTAGTAAGTTACAATTTTGAGATGTACATATATCGTCTCACGTCTTTACTCACTCTCACTCTTCGTCTCTTTAAATCATTTAAATTCATAATAAATACTAACCAACTACTCTGATAAATAGCAGCTTAATGTAAATATTTTTTTGTTTCATGTTATTTAGTCCCCGGATGATTGTATGTCTGTCTATACGTATATATATATATATATATATATATATATAAATATTTTTATTTAATTTTTTTTATATTGTTAGTATATATAAAAAATTTAAAAGAAATCAAATTATATACGTATCGAGGGAAGCGCGGCACAGTGACACAAGCTTGTGGGTTTGGGAATTAAACTCGAGGAATGAAATATTTAATATTTTAATTTCTTTTATATTATAATGCCGAATTCGACGGAAAGTGGGGAACAGAAGTGTACCGTTACTGGGAACTGAGTATCTTAACACTATTTAGTATTTCACAGGTTTCCTGCTACGTGCGAAATATAACGTGAAGCTAAAAAAATCTATACAAAAGTTATATTAAAAACGGATTTATTTGAAAGTAAGCTACTTGGACCTACGATAAGATAATAAGGAATTACCTTGAATATGAAAGCTTACAGAGTAAAAAAATAAATCATATAATAATAGAACCAGACTAAAACAATTTTAGGACAATGTAATAAATAATGGCGTATTTTTTGTCATATTTTTTTAATTAGTTTAGAGCTATTTTATATATTCAAACATAGCAAATGAAATAAATGCATTACTTCGAGCATTTTATATTTCAAGTAATTTCAACTTGCGACTTCGCTCCCATAGTGAAATAAAATTAGGCTTCCCTAATAATTGGGGTACCTGACAAAAAAAAATTACAATTCACGTCGGTACTTCCCTTAGAAAGTAAGCGCGTTCAACCAAATGTCAATAATATTCAGAAGAGGTTTCGCATGCATCGCTATCATGGTTTTGAAAAAAAAACATACGACAGGTACAAAGGATGACGACGATAAAATTTAGGTTCCTCGTTACAATTATGAAAAAGTCGATGGTGATATTGCGTTACCAGCGTTTTTCAACTATTATTGTCTATGATTATTATTGTAATCTAGATTTTAATAGAGATTAATTTGTTAGACTAGCGTTATAATTTCTTTCTTATAGTAGATATTTTTTGTATTATTTAGTTTTAAAGTGATAAATAAAATTAAATATTGTTTTATCAGTATGCGAAGTTTACATTATATTTTTAAAATAATAAATATATAATTATGCTCAAAGCAACTAAACATAGTATTTTAGTATAAATACAAATTAGAGACAGCAATACTCACTCAATCACTCTGCACCACCAATACCAGGGCATATCGAATACCGAATAGCAGAGTAGACGAAAGGAACTTAGTGTTAGGACACTTCCTTTCCCGCTTTCCACACATTTTTTGAGAGATTGCGTGTTGACTAGCGGAACTCAACGCCAAGCTTCATCTTGTTACCAGAGCCAGAAAATGAAAATAATCATCAAACAATCTCCGTAGTAGAAATCGGACCAACAACTGTAACATTCAGACGCTGTGCCACTGCGCTACTGCCGCTTCTCTTATGAATAAAATAATTAAAAATGTAAATTTTATTTAAGAGACATTTTCTTTAGTACCAAAAAATATTTATTTGTCATTTATTATTTTTCACGATTTCTATTTGGTTACAAAATTATATATTTATTTTAAAATCACACATTTAAATTAATATTCCCATAGAAACTAATTTTCACTGTTACCTACAAAACTAAATAAATAAAATATTACTTTAATTGTTAAGGAAAGTAACACAGCGCTACCCATTCTATCTTCTCCACGTCTGTTAACTAAAAATAATATGATTTATAAGATCCTCACTCACTTCCATTAGCGAGGATAAATGTATTACATTGAATAAATAAAATCCGTGTAAATAAAATCATATTTTGCTCCACTGTGTTCTGATATTTGATATTTTTTAAATATTTTTTTCTATTATTTTAAATATGACGTGAAATTTTATTTAACTGCAACATCTAGTCTGCATATTGCTTAGAGATTGGAAAATCGTTCGAAATTTGAATATGACATTTTGAATGCTGGCTAGATTTTGAATGGCTATTTGAATGCAGAATTTTAATTTGAGACAAGAATGGTGCTCATCAATAATTTCTATTCTACAGAAGGTGTATAGCAAACTATTAAATCTGAATTACATCGATTTATTTGTTTTATGTATTTTTTTAAGTAGAGTAAGAGAACTTAATTGGAAAACATTCAGTTATTTATTTTTATTTCAATATTTAAAAAAATAATGAAATTGATATGATATGGACTTGATTATGTATATACGTACATATTTGTTACTATCATACATTCATACTACTGCGAATATCAGAAATTCTTTCATAACGAAATTAATTTTTAATTTTATTATAAAATTGACAATCTATCTGAAATCTTAAATTATCTAAGATTTTACATTAAATACTACAAAGAAAAGAAAAAATCATTCATTAGAATGCAACATAAAATTATTCTCGAAATAAAGGAAAATTATATAAATCATCAAAATACACCTAATTTCTTGTTAATTATGATAAGGAAACAGAATTTCCGCCTTTGCTTCATAATTCTATAATAACAAGTCGTTATAACATATGGTAGAACCACATTACAACCAGTGATGTGACACAATCAACATTGTCTCAGCTAGTGACGTACATTGTTCATGTCTCATGTCTCGTGAGGTCACGAGGTCCTACTCGTATGTCGTCGTCAAGCACTAATGACAGCACTTCGTTCCACTCGTCTCAATTGAAATTGTGTGTTCAAATTGAGAATGTAATGTAAAATATTACTACTAATAAATGACTAAGAAATAAACCTTATTTTTTTAAATTATTTTTACAACATGCTTTTACAATATTTTTTAAATTTATTTTAGGCTTTAAATCTAAATGATGACTATACCTACGCAAAATTATTTTTTGTTAAATATTTTTCAAAATAAAACATAAACAAAAAACATCTTGCTCAAAAAAAATTATTTATGGTGCCATCAAATTGCTCACGATATCCGGATTATGTTGTCATCTCTCACCTTTGTAATAAGCCTTTTACGTTTTTAATAACTGCAAATAAAAAAATTACATAGTACTCAGAAATGGCATTTTCTCTAGATTATGACGTGACAAAATCTATATGGAGTTGTCTACAATACAAGTTCAATTTTTGCCACTGAAATATATAAGTTAGAACCGACGATATAATACTTTATTTATAACGCAATATATATATATATATATATTAAAAAAATGCACCGGACAACCGATGTTTAAGTTCCAGTGAAACGTAGAAGACACTTTAATTTACGGTCTTCACTACGTCATAAGGGCGTATAAAATTATGTTTTAATGTTAAAAAGTAGCTTTTTGAAGGTTTTACAAAACGGCGTGGGCATTTTCCATCTTCGTTCCGCGTTCAAAGGCTGTATCTTCGACGACGGCCACTTAGCGCTTCGTGGAAAGTAAAATGTTGTTTTTTAGCTATCATGTTCAAACATCGCCTTAAGTTGTTCCACAAATTTTATTTAAATTGAAATGTTTTTACTGTGCTATTTGTTTCATACTAATATATAAATATCTAATGTATAATTTATTTACATTTTTTCGGTTTCATTTTCCACATTGTAAAATTGTAACTCCACAACGCCACACGCCTTCTACTAGAAGTCATTGTGACGCAGTGTACAACGATTGACTAGGAGCATAATGGTTGTGGATTAGATTCCCACTCGAAGAATTTTTTTATATTGCCCCGTCTCGAATGGTGAATGTAGAGAATGGAACACTAGGTTCTCTGTCTACCTCGCTGTGCGTGGGATAAAACGTCAAACTAAAAATAATACATGAAAAAAATCATTAAAACTTGTTTAATACTCTTTACTTATATAATTTGCTAATATTATAAACAAAATTGAGTTGTGTTTTTTCTTCCAACAAATAATAACGAAAACCGATACAAAAAAAATCTTATTGTTAAACAAACCAAGGCTGAGTTGCCTGTGTATAAGTATATAAGTAAAAAAAAAGTTGACAATATATCTCATTTAAACGTGAGCGACATTACTCGTCACCTACGAGTGGGTGGCGTTTGATATTGTGTGTTTAAAAATGTATGTCGTGAGAGAGAGAAAATAACAATCAAATGTAGTTTTGCTATAAAACCATTGTAAGATTGTTTTGACTACTTTTTTTGATGAAATTATTTCGTTGACTTAGTTCTGTGCCGTCACGAAACGTATAAATTGTGAATAAATTTGCCATTTTCGTGTGTAGTTCTATACGTATGTTATGTATATAAAATAAGGAGTTCTGAGTGAAATATAAGGAATTATTACTAGGGAAAAAGTGTGAAGTTAATAAATTTAAGTATTACGAAAGGAAATTTATAATAATTTGTTTTCAAAATTACTATCTATTTGTATTTGGTAGGATTTAAAGGACACCATTTCTTAAATTGTAATGATGAATTTATTATACTTTTTAATTATTTTTCCTAAGTATTTGCATTATACTATAATGTATACTTCTCAATAAAACGTCAAAAATAAAAAATATTTGAAATTTGAAAAACTTGGACGAATTTCTGTATTTCGACGAAAAATCTCAAATTCAGTTTCACTTCAATTTCGATTCGATGTCACAGCACGTACCCACCGACGTCAAATATACCACACTGTCAAATATATACTATAGGTAGTAGATACTATAAAGATAAAATACGGATTATTTTTCATTCATTTTTCAACGAGAGCGTCAATTTTATGCATTGCGTTCACAAAGTTTTTATTTTAATTAGTTGTTATATTTAGCTTATGGAGTTTAGAAAATGTTGAAGAAGAAGCATTTTTTTGCTTTGTGCTTCATATTAGGTGTGTGTAAAAGATTTTATTTAATCCCCGCCATGAAGCAGTAACATAGCAATATTCGTATTTGAAATATATAACACTTAATGCATATATTTTTTAAAGATTAATTTAATTATTTTTCAAAATTTTACGCGTATTTTTAAGAACCGTATTTTTTCGAAACGCAAATAAGGCATAAGCAAGCAAGCTGACTGACTGTAAACAGTCATATTTTTCAACAAGTTGTGGGCTCGATTTCCACTCGAGGAAATAAAATATTTAATATTTTCATTACTTCGCTCTGGTGAGGAGGCAAGGCGAGGCGTTAAGTTTCGTCACTCAACATGCAATACCAAAAGAATTCAGTGGAATATGGGCAATGCAGTGTTTTATCACTAGGTGCTCTCTGCCTACCCTACCGTGTGCAGGATACAGCGTGACACTAAAAAAAAACAATTTTAAACTGCTTCTTCAGCTGAAGTAAAAAAAAATCAATACAAGTTTACAATTACGCTATTGTAGTGCAAAAGGATATGTGGTTATTATTACTGATTATTGTTACCGAATAAATATAAATAAAAATAATGATTTAATGTTTTTTCTAAGCTACACGCTGTATCACACACAAATCAGGGTAGGCAGAGGGATTCTGGGAACCTAGTGTTAAGACGGTCCATCCCCATTACAACTCTTTCGTTCGTGTTGAGTGGCGGAATTCAACGCCGCACCTTTTTACCTTCACACCAGATAGAAAAAATGGAATAAATAAATAAAAAAGAAGAAGTGAAAATTTTATAGGCCTTTTAAAAGAAAATAAAATCATCCTCGATACCTCGTTCGGGTGAACGAGGAAATAAAAACAATGGTTGTAGGTTCAATTACTCCTCGGAAAAACATTTCTTTTTCCGAGGAGTAATTGAACCTACAACCATTGTTTTTTTCAGTCACACACTTATGCCTCTGCGTCAAAGAGTCTCAAAATGTTACTAATAATTAAATATTTTCAACAGTACCTGAGGCAAAAGTTGTTATGTTTGAAGTTGTTTAAGTGAACTTAGGTAATGACTCATAGCTTTGTTCTCTACGTTCAACCAATTTGCCGTAATGTGTTTTTGATTGAGGTGTTGAGTATATAAACTTTGATATCAAGATTAAAGATAAGAATACTTTGTGAATAATAGTAGCGAGATTGAATTTGACTTAATACTAAAACGCTCTGTTATTCTCTTTCTGCCCGTACTTGAGACTGCGTGACGTGGCGATGGGAATCGGAGTGTATGAACACTAGGTTCCCCCTGCCTACCCTGTTATGTGCTGGTAAAATAAACATTTAATTTAATAAGCCCTGACGTAGCATGGCCGAAAACTAATTATCGATTCTCGTTTACATGCAAATCCGACCGGAACGCCTCTAACCCGTACTTATTAAATCGTTTAACTCCTTAAATAACTTTTCAGCGCTGTCAGTTAAATAAACAACGTATGCTACAGCAAGTGATTCAGGTACGCCGTTAAAATTATATTTTATGTTAAATAAGTTTGTTGAGACTTTATTCTGGGTTTAAATATTTATACACGAAATTGAATTGGAAGCTTTGAATTTCATACATATATAATAAATATAGCCATCTATTTATTAAATATATTGTCAAATAATAATAAATAATATAATAATAATATACCTTCTTAATGGAGAAAAAACAAAATACTCTTCACAATATTTTTAACGATTCCTTAACTATAACAAATCGATATTATCGATCATCGAGTCTAAAAGCAAATAACAAATAACCCATATGAGGAGAGCATATAGAAGTATTGATAATATTTTTCTTATATCATATTTACATATTATAATATTATATAATAGATAATATTTTAAGACGAGAAAAACTTAAAATATTTCCGTTTGAAATTATACAACACGCGTACGAAAAGGGTCTACGTAATTAACAGTTAAATTCTGCCAAATGCAGGGACATGCGGGTGAGTTCTAATTAGTCTCATAAAATAATTTCAACCCTTTGGTT
>DWLH01001561.1:0-12582 GCA_018249795.1 Heliconius telesiphe telesiphe | reverse complement strand
GTATATTACATATATACCATAAATAAATATTAATATTTTCATATTACAGCTTATTATAATAAAAAAATAAAACAGAAAAAGCCACAGGCTTAACTAGTAGTCTATAAAAACATTCTAACTGTACCACATTAGAGTTAACGGTTATGGTTAAAATTTTAACGTTTTACGTGATCGTTTCCAGAGATAACGTTTCGGGTATCTAGATGAAATTATGAAGCTGTAAATGGATTTAACAAATTTTTTATAGCTGCACCGTGCATAGGTATTTGAAATATAGTAAAATGAAAATCCACGAGGCTGCCGTAGAGCAGTGGGACAGCGTCTGACTGCAATTGCATTCGGAGAAATGTGGTCTTCTATTTATTCGCTCTGGTAACAAGACAAATTGCAGCGTTGAGCTCCGCCAATCAAACAGAATATAACTTGCAATGTATGTATAGTTCGGGTGAAATCTTTGAGCTCAATTTTGAAGTAGATATATTCAACCAATTGAGCAGAAATTTTGTATACAAGTTTATTTTGGATGACAATGTACGATAAGCTGTATGACATAATTCGAAATCTAATAGGCGGACCATCCAAGATGGCGAAATAGTTACTTTTAATGTATTTCTACAATATGGGTATCAAATAAAAGGGCTCGTTGAGAGGAACTTGAAAAATAATGTGACAATTTCTAAATCTAATATGGCGGAACATCTAATATGGCGGAATAGTTATTATTTATGCACTTCTGCAATATGAGTATCAAATGAAAGGGCTTGCCGAGAATAATTAGAAAAATAATGTGACATCACTCTAGATCCAATATATTATACCTAGAATACACACTGTAGAATTTTTTTATGCTTTCATGTTATGAAAGGATTCGCTGAGAATAAAAATGCAGATTTTAAAAAATCTACTTCTTTAAGCCTGTAAGATCGATTGATTAACTTTGACTTGTGTAATTTGGCGAGATAGTCGCTGATGGTGTCATCAGCATTGGTCTACAACCTGTCTAGGAGAAGGACAACTCTAAAATCAAACCCGGAACTGTGTTGCGTCGGGCACAAGTAAGCTTCAAGCTGAAATAAGTGGCGCATTCTTCCAAACACCCAAGTTAAGGTGAGGCCGTGCCGAGGAAGAGTGGCAGCGGGGTGTAATATGATGTCATGAATCACCCCAGGGCATCTGCGCGAACCCTGTTGTATATTAGCTTTTACCTTTCTAAACGGAGGTCTAGGAGGGTCGACGAATATTTCTTCGATACTCGTGGGACCAAAATGGTAAAAACAGAAATATCAATACAAAAGAAGAGAAGGTTGGAGAATAATAAATAAAAACGGCAGGAAAAACTTGCAAACGAAGACGATGACGCAAAACTCAATCAAAGACTCAATGAAATGCAAACTATATACCATTTGTTCGTATAGATTTCGGTTAAGACTGTGTTCACCTAATTTAGCCCAACTTTGTGCAATTACCAGCAAAATATAGTGTCGGAATCGCGGAAGAAAGAATGTTGTCAATTGTATTATGTTGGGCTTGTACAGTACGCAAAATGCAAGGTAGTACTGTCGACTACGCCGCTATCTACTAAGGTTTGAGGCTCTTCGCCGTTGGTCAAGCATATGTGGCCTTCAGTAGGGTAAAATTATTAGAAGGACTCCTTATTGAAGAACTGGACTCTGGACTGTTCAAAATTAACCGGCAAACGACCTTGCAACAATGATGCATTGAATGAGATGAACAGACTGAGAAACCTAGACAGCGATAACTAAAAAGTAAAAAATAAATTAAAAGCAAAAAAACGTTTTTAGAGAAAGCTTCCATTTAAACGCTCTAAAAAAGAGAAAATATATTTTTTCTTTTAAATTTTAACTATCAATTTATAATCTTATTATACACAATTTATATCATCATAAAAGCTTGTCGCGCGATTTACTTGTAAAAATAAACTAGTACTAATTTAATTATGTAACATCTACTAAGTTTACATTTTTTAAATTTCAATTTAATGAAATATTAATCATCGCGACAAGTTATTTTATTTTCTCCTTTTTAGAGCGTTTAAATAAAAGCTTTCTCTAAAAACATTTTTTTTGCTTTTTATTTATTTATTTATAAATATGTGTACAATAAAGAATAAATAAGTATCTTGAAATCGGGACGTCTAATTATGTTCCCTCTAGAGGCCAGTCGTGGCGCAGGAGCATAAGTGTGTGAGTGTAAACGCGACCGGTTGTGGGTTCGATCCCCACTCGAGGGAATGAAATATTTATTTAAATTTATATTTTCATTTCTTAGCTCCACTATTTAACATATAACGTCTCCATAATTTCTTGGAAAATGGGCAACGGTGTGTCTTAACACTCGGTTCACTCTACCTACCCCGCTGAGTGCGGGATACAGTGTTAAGCTGATTTAGTTGCTAAATATCATTATAAAAAATAAATAATATAAAATATTACACGTCGTTCCAAATTTGAATATTCCAAAGCACCAATATACAGTATCTGTTCAAATACACACAAATGTAGGCGGAAATATCTTTTTATTTGTCAACGTCAAATCCCCATTGCAAATGACAAAAAGAGAGCGAATGAGAGAAGCTTTCTCCCAAATGAACTGTATCTCGGTTATCTTAATATATTAACATTTCGATTTACAATTTTGTGTATGAATGTGTGTGTGTATATGTATCTGTGTATGTATGAGTATGTATATTTGTATGTATAGACCATACATATTTACTTTACGAAAATGGATACCGATTTGTGAAGGCATGATATTGTTAATGTTTGTTTGTTGTAGCATCGTGTTGTACCCCGCAAGGGAGATAGAGGAAACTCCGTTCCTCTCTTTCCGCATATTTTTCGAGACATTACATGTTAAGTAGTGGCACTCAACGCCACGCTTTGTCGCACCAAAGTGAGAAAATGAAAAGAATTCATTCCCTCAACCATTCAAAGGAATAAACTACTTTTATTTCCTCGAACCACATACCGATACTACTATAACCGAAACCACAATCATCGCGTTTTCGGTCAAGCGCTATACCAATTATTTTTGTCCTCGTTCTTTAATAGCAAAAGAGGCCAGTCGTGGCGCAGGGGCACAAAGTGTGACTGTAAAACCGACTGGTTGTGGGTTCGATTCCCACTCGAGGAGATGAAATATTTACTTAAATTTATATTTCTATTTCTTCGCTCTGGTGTCGAGGCAAAGCGCGGCGTTGAGTTCTGCCACTCAACACGCAATGCCTCCACATTCCGGCAGAAAGTGGGGAACGGAGTGTCTTAACACTAGGTTCCCTCTGCCTACCCTGCTCTGTGCGGGATACAGCGTGAAGCTGATTTATTTTGATTTTATTCGTTCTTTAATTTTTTTCTTAAATTCACGCTGTATTCTGCACATAGCAGGGTAAGCAGAAGATACCTGGGAACCTAATATTAAGACACTCTGTCCCCATTAAGGCACATCCGTTCCCCACCTTCCATAAAAATCTTGACGTATTGCGTGTTAAGTGACAGAACTCAACACCGCAATGCCTCATTACTACAGCGAGAAAATGAAAATATTAAATGTCTCATTCCAACGAGTGGAAATCGAGCCCACGACCAACGTCGACTTCATTATTATATTAATTTAAATTAATTTCACTATATAATAAATGTAACTTAATAGTAAAATTATTGTTTAATGTAGAATCACACCACAATTTACTACGTGCTATCGACAGCTTACATACTCGTAAGTACATACGGACCCAACAGTTTAACGTATAAGCCTTGTAAGTGGATCTATACACTTAAGATTTAAGATGTGTTCTTAGATAATTTTATAGCGTAGCGTTTACGAATATACGAAGAAGGTTGTACGGTAAAGGGCTTAGATCGAAAGAAGCACATAGCAAGTTAGGCAGAGGGATCCTGGGGATCTAGTGATAAGGCACTCACTCCGATTCCATTAGGATACTTTTATTCTTTACTTTCCATTGACTTAAGAAGGCATTGCGTGTTGAGTGGCGGCCTCACGCCTTGCCTCGTTATCAGAGCGAGGAAATGAAAATATGTCTCTTGTGCTCCTGCGTCACAACTGGCTTCATCATTTTAATTATTTTTTTTTCTGCTTTTTTCTGTTTCATGGTGCATCCCGCATACAGTAGGGTAAGCAGAAGTAACCTAATCTTAAGACATTCTGTGTTGCGTGGTGAACTCAATGCCGCACTTGGAACCAGAGCGAATCCTTGAATTAAACTCATTTCCCCGAGTGGGAATCGAACCGAAAACCGTCAATCGCTAAAGAAAAATCGATAGAAAAATTAATAAATCAATTCTATAAGCGCATGTGTGCGATAAACTTTAGTCTTAACTTGCATCTTGAGGCCGTCTTACAAGTTGATATTAAATTAAACTGAGACCTGAAGTCATTAGGGCCCGTCGAATACATTTTCACACATAATTGTAGCAATTTAGTATGTGGTCACCGTATTTACGGGGCATGTTTTGTTTTCATATAGCATCACGATGTACTCGTAAGGTGCCCACAGCAAGGTTGTTTTCGTATAATTATTGCTTATAGCCCCAGATTGGGAAAATAGAAATTATTAAAAAATAACCTTTAGTTTTTTTTACCACGGCTTCGAATCCAAATATTCAATGCATTAACATTTTGTTGGAAATCTTTCCTTATTTCTGTGGAAGTCGAATATAGCACTTTAATGCACCGATATGACCACAAAAACAATTACCATTATTTTTATTTTGTTTGTTAGATATTTTTTTAATAAAAATATTTATATAAAGATTTTCTAAAAGCGTTAAATATGAAAATTTAATAAATATAATTATGTATGTATATTAATTAAGCAGATGTTGAAAATCTCATTAAGTCCAAAGTAACGACATTAATATATTAAACCTGTTCTTTAGAGTGCACTCTATTTGTAGATCAGAAAAATTAAGTAAATAAAAGCGGTCATTTCGCAGCGGCACAGTGTCAACTCTAAATGCGACGGTTGTAGGTTCAATACCAAATTATTTTTTCCATTTCCTCGTATTGGTAAAAAGACACATCGCGGTACAGCGTAAAGCAAAATAAAAATTAACAGACTCTCGAAGCAATCTTGATATTATTTGCTGATAACTTGCCATTCCCTTAGTAAAAATAATAATTAATGGTTTACTTATTTGTTAACCTAATATTTACGTTTTCGGAGGGTTATTCCACATTTAAGAAAAAAAAAATTTAGAAAAATGTAAAGGATTTGAACCCACAACTCTTCGAAACCGGAAAAGCGCTCTGACCATACACTCTAATCGGGCTACGTAGTTTATAAACTAAACTAGCATCATGCTTTATCCCTAGCGGGGTAGTCAGAGAGAACGGAGAGCTAAACGATACGGTCTCTACATACCTCTTTCGCCTCGTCCTCTGTCATCAACCTCCTCATACATGCCCTCCGGGGGATCCTCATGCTTTTTACGTGACCTTCGTCCAGTATCTTCGATACTGTGTTTTCGAAGAACAACCGAGGTCACCCCCTACCTCTCTTACCGCTCACTTTTCCATTATAAATCTTTTTTGCCATTCTTTCATCACTCATTCGTTCGACGTGCCCAAACCATCTGAGCACGTTCCTCTTCATTCTCCTCGCTATCCTCGCTAGTATCTGCCATTCTGTGTACCTCTTCATTGCGGATTCGATCAGCTAAGCTGACTCCGCATATCCTACGAAGAGATCGCATCTTCACAGCATTCATCTTTCTTTCGTTCTTCTTCTGTAATACCCACGTTTCGTTGCCGTATAACAGAGTCAGTACCAAAACTGCAATGTGTACGGGCAAACGTGCAGCTGTGCTGACGTTTCGCCGTCTCATCAATGCAGCTAAGGCTCCGTTAACCTTGTTACCGGCAGCAATACGCCTTTCCACATCCATCTCGTATCTTCCATCTCTACTGAACATACCTCCCGAGTATATCGGGCTACGTTATAATTCTTATATGTTTGTTACAGCTTATTTAACAGTTAAAAATTTAAAAAATATTTAATAAATAGCATTTTTATTTATTATATTAAAAGTATTAACAATTTACTTTTTAGCTTCATGCTTTGACCCTAGTGGGGGAGTCAAAGGGAACCTTATGTCAAACACAATGGTCCAAGCATTCCTCTTTCACCTCGTTAACTGTCAATAATTGAAGCCAAAACCACCGTCGAATTGCTTTCCTCCCCCACCACGATGGCTTTCAACCAATTTAATTATCTAAAATTAATTCAGTAAATTACTTTAAATCTATACATTAACATATACTTTGTCCCCTAATCTTTTTTAATAGCTCCACATACATTTAATATAGAACGTTTATGCAAATGCGTTTGTTGCCATATCCGAGTGAATTTGCATACATTTGAGGTCTTATTTTTAAAGTTCAATGGTACGTATGGGATATAAATATTGTCGTTTTTTCTCTTTTTTGATGGCAACATTTAGCATTTATTCCCCTCAGGTCATGATTATGCATATCGCTTGAAATTATATTTGTTATTCTCGGTTTTTTAATTTTGTAAAGTAGAAATTGTCAGTCGTGACGCAGTTAAACTAAGCTTGGCTATTCGTGATGATTGTGAGTTCCATGAGGGAAATTTTGTTTGTATTTCGCATAGAGAAATACAAACAAAATTTATATGATTTTTTAACAGCTTTACAATTCTGCCCTCATAGCATCTCAGAATAGACAGAAGGAACCTAGTGTTAAGACACTCCGTTTTCCACTATCCCCCTAATTTTTGTGACATTGTGAGCTTAGTGACGAAATTCAACGCCATGCTTTGTCTACCAGAGTAAGAAAATGAAAATAATTTAACTGGTTCAACTAATAAAGAAAATATTACTATTTTCTTCAATATTAAATGATTACATTTTTTATGAAATAAAAAAAAATCAATTGTTTATTTTCCAGGACAGGGAAATTCCCTGAAAAATGAAAGACCCACATAGCAATATCAACAACACTTCTCTCCGTTTACATATTCGCACCACTGACCTGAATATACCTAACCCTTGAGATCTCTTTCAATTATTCAAAAGGACCTTTGAACACGAAGGGTAAGGCGAGGATGTAGAGGCTTTTGTACAAGTTTTATACAGTACTCGTTGGCAAATTGTGTGGAATTTGAAGTAGATTTTTCTATTAATATATGTATACGTAAATGTATTTCACGATACGTACCACGTATACGTAGCGTCGATTTCTTATATATTATTAATAGAAAATGTAAATAAAATTTCTTCGTTTATATCTAGAATTTTTGTTAATTCAAACACTAGGCACTTGATATCACGTTATTTTTTAATTATTAATATCATAGGAATATAATAAACATGCTAGCCCAAAATCGAATATACACTGTTCTTAATTATACATGCGTTAATTTTCTACAAATTAAACTCGTGACAATGTTCAAAATTAAAAAAATTTTTTTTACTCTTTTAATGTTTACTCTTTTTTTGTTATTTTTGTAGCTTCAGTGGAGTAATTCAGCGGTACTCAACGCCGCGTTTTGCCTCGTTACCAGAGCGAGGAAATGGAAATATTAAATATTTGATTTCCTTGAGTGGGAATCGAACCTATAACTCACGCCCCTGCGCCACGACTGGCATCAATCTCTTAATATCGGTAAATATAAAGTAACTATTATAATTTTAAAATAAAAATAAGTTTATACTGCATACTGACAGAACTCATTTTAAGTTTTCTCAAAAGCTTTCTCACTTTCCTTATAAATATAAATTTATACTACGTTTATCTTTTCTACGTCTTTGTTATCGCAACCTTGCTTGAATGTCATGGACTATCTTGCTTTTCCCTATTCGACTTTTCGACTTAAAATTATTTTTAAAGTATTGGAGCTTTAAATAATAATTTATAGAAATTGCATATTCTTATTAAACGGTCCCGTTCAAAATGATTCAAAATATTTCCTTTTCTTTTTCCATGAAACATCTGTATTTTGTAATAATTAAAGGTTATTTGAAAGAAAAAATAAATTCTTAATTAAATATTTTTTAAGTCGAACAGGAAAGAAACCTTCTGGAAAACCAAGGCCAAGGTCGCCTCACATAAAAGCAGTAAAAGGGAAGCTCAAGGTTCACTCCCGCGGAGATTGTGAATTTATATGAAATGAAGAAAATTAATATTACGCTGCAGGATCTCAATGCCAGCTTCCTACGTCTCATTACTTGTAGTTTTCTAAGAAATACAGAATATATGGATACTTGTGCAAAGGAAATGATCCATAATTTTAAAATACACTAAGAAATAACTATGGATTCTCCTTTAAAATAGAGTTAGTTACGTAGTCAAGTGGATTTAGTACCTGTTTATGTGGGATCTAATATATATGTATATGACCTTGATCTGATCGAGTGAGCTATGGTATAGTAAAAGAATATTTTTATTTATCACTAAATTATAAAGAATGATATGTTAAGAAGGTTATTTTCTTAATTTTTATTCTTTAATATAAATCAATGAAAAGAACCCGTCGTGGCGCAATGTCTAACTGTAAGCGCTACGTTTAAGGGTTGGAATTAATTATTATTCCTCTCCGGTAACAAGACAAAGGGCGGCGTTGTGTTCAACCACACATCGTGCAATATCTCGAAAATTGTACTATGAGTGGGAAATCCTGTATCTTTACATTAATTTTTCAAAATACAGCATGAAGGTAAAAAAAAACTCTTTTAACAAGGTATACAGAGAGAATATAGTGTTCAAACAGGTTTTTCTTTACTTAATGCAGAAAAGTTAATAATTTATTATGTATTGTATAGACTGTGGAATTAAATAATGTCTTTCTAGCCTTGAGTAATAAACCAAAAAAAATGTATTAAAAATCTTTTTGTTTTAAAAATATTTTTAATACAAATCAGCTCCAGTTTCATATTATAAATTCACTAACAATTACTATGGTATTAATATAGGTTAAAAAAAAGCAACTCAACACGCAGTGCCTTTAGAACTCGGCGGAATGTGGGGAACGGTGTGTCTTAACACTAGGTTCCCTCCAAGATTTTGTTTAAAAAAAAAATCATAAACAATCATCTTTAATTATTTTTATCATAACCATTTTCCTTAATATATTACAAATTCATCAAGACCTAACAAATTAAAGGCCGTAGTTATAGACATAGACACCCTAAAAAGTGACAATCCATTTATGTACGCATAGTATTTCAATATAACTTCTTACTGTGATAAATATTGTACATTTTATATACATTACTGGTTTTCTCCAAGTCTTATTTTTTAATAAACACTTGAAAACAGGTATGTATTTTGAACGATTAAAATAACGATGTGGTAGTGAAAGCTTTCACTTTAGGATTTATGCGTTGAATCCATCTCTGCGTCCAATGACGTCATTGACAGAAGGGTTCTGTATGAGTTTATGTTACTATCAGTATATTTCACATTGTGGGCATTTGTTAAAAGGGCTGATATATTTTTTTTATTATTTTCTTTTTTTTTTTTGATTTCATGTTAACTATTCCTTTTTAATTTATGAGATTGTAACAGTTTCTTCTGTCTTTTTAACCGACGTCTGTAAAAGGAGGTGGTTATCAAATAAACTGTTTTTTTTATGTTTGAGGCCTCAGAACTTTTGACGGGATGAACCGATTTAGATGATCCTTTTTTATTTGAAAACTGGTGCTTCCCGTGTGGTCCCATTTCTGACAAATTTATCCATGAGAAAAACACGTAAATCTTAAATTTGCAATAAGCTGCTCGACAAATGGACGAAAAAGTCAATATCACGCCAACCGGTTTCGGTGATTTTTTTTTGTTGAATACACTTCAAGGGTAGTTTGATGAGAGTTCGGTTAGATTTGATTATGGTATCCAGTTAAAAACGGATTTTTTTGTTAAAAATTATAATTATGTTTCTTTTTTACAATAATGAAAGAATTATAGAAATAGAAAGAGTTAGTATAAAACAAAAAAAAAACAATTTAATCCTCCTTAATACCAACTTTGCATATTTAATAAAAACTTTAAAAAAAAATACATGAGAAATTATTATAAAAAAACTAGTCGCGTGCAATATTGGTATGTTTCCCTATAACGCAATGTAATACCGCATTCGTTACGCGTAGATGAAATTGCATCGCCATAATGTGTGCTTTATTGAGTAAGTCCCCTTGCACATTAAGCCTGGTATATGTACATACATACATACTAATATATGTATGTGGGCTATTTAAATAGATAAACAGATATATTTTTTAATTAAAGGCCAGTCGTGGCGCAGCGGCACAAAGTGTGACTGTAAAACCGACTGGTTGTGGGTTCGATCCCCACTCGAGAAGATGAAATATTTACTTAAATTTATATTTCCATTTCATCGCTCTGGTACCGAGGCAAAGCGCGGCGTCGAGTTCTGCCACTTAACACGCAATGCCTCCAGAATTCGGCAGAAAGTGGGGAACGAAGTGTCTTACACTAGGTTCCCTCTGCCTACCCTGCTGTGTGCGTGCATACAGCGTGAAGCTAATTTAATTCAATTTAATTTTTAATTTAATATTTTGAAAAATGGAGAACGAAAATATCTGAATGGCGAACGTAGTGTATGAACACTAGTTTCCCAGGTTCCCTCTGCCTACCACGATATGTGCGGGATACAGCGTAAGGCAAAAATTTTGTAAAAGCATTTTCCTAATGGCCTTTTGTAATATATTTTTATATATGTTAGTATGTAGGGTAGATAACACACAAACACCTGTAGCTAAGTACTAGAATCCAAAACAGTAATTTAATCTATGAAACCAAATAATCACTTTTTTTTAACGTCGTGCCTTACAATATATATATGACTTAAATATAATATTAGAGGCCAGTCGTGGAGTAGGGGTACAAAGTGTGACTGTAAAATCGACCGGTTGTGGGTACGATCCTCACTCGAGGAAATGAAATAATTATTTACAAAGTGGGGAATAGTGTGTCTTAACACAAGGTTCCCTTTGCCTACCCTACTGTGTGCGGGATACAGCGTGAAGCTGATTTAATTTGATTTTTTTTACTCCTAACTACACTAACACTTATTTTCAGAGGGAAACAAGTGTTAGTAGTGTATGGATAGGTAGAGACCTACCAATCTATGTGCGGGATAAAAAACCACATATAAAAACATATCTATATGTAAATCTATACCTTTATAACATTATATAACAAAATCAAAACAAAAACGTTAACTGGACACGGAACATTAATAATTTGCAGGAAGTCATAAACGTATTTTGTATAATTGCAACAACCGCGTGGTCGGAGGGCAGCTATTTCCTATAAACATATTGTAATAAAACCTGAAACATGGCGATTTCAATAAAATTAAACATAATAATTAAATAGGGTAATAAATAAGGTAATTTGGGTAAGAATAAAAAGGTTTACTTCTGAAAGTTAAAAGCAGAAGTTAAACACAATAACTGTGGGTTCTATCCTCATTTTTTTTATCCTGTATCCCCCAAATATCAAGGTAGGCAGAGGGAACCCCAAAATCTAGTGTTAAGATACTAGTAGAGAAGGCAGGGGGGACCTGCGTTAAGTTCCGCCACGGAACACGAAATACCTCAAATTTGGGCGGAACGTGAAGACGACGCATATCTACCAAAACTGCTAGGCATAAACAATTGATATTTGACATGTAGTTTTCTTGTGGACTATAGTGAAACAATAAGAAAGGAGTTCCCCAATATCTTACGAGATCACGAAAAATTTAAATTGACATACTATAGTCAAAGTTGCGACCTTCAGTTTTATCTTTTGTAAGTCATTATACATATATATATTATTAAAACTAGTAAAAGCTTATATAACTAATCAAAAAATTAATAAATACTCTTTTTACCGAACCTTTTCGACTTTTTAACGATCACCACACACCAATCTCCATAATACCTATATCATACCTACATCTGAGTCATCGTCATCCCAACACTTCAAGAGTCATTGAACTCTTAATCCCTACTAGTGCAGTCACCCAACTACGCTCACGCACACGCACGCACGTCACAGTGTAAGTGCCCACGCACACACGCACAATGACCCAGTTATTCCCCATTTTTCTGTAATTACTCACCACGGCTTTGTTGGTACCCTAAGGTATGAGCTGCGACCACGGTAAATGTGACTTTAAATATTCAACGCGCAAACACGGGATAAAACGATGGTTTAAGCGGTATGTACATACATACATCTTGATCTTTTATCTGTATTCTTTTAAAATCAAAGCAATGGAAAAAGATTGAGTGACTGATCACTCTGGTCTATACTACCAACTGTTTACTAATTCAAAGGAAGAATCGAATCCAATATCATGACTTGTAAATTGTGACAAATATTAAAAAATTAAAAATTAAAAATTAAATTAGCTTCACGCTGTATCCCGCACACAGCAGGGCACGATAAGGGAACATAGTGTTAAGACACTCCGTTCCCCACCTTCTGCCGAATTTTGGAGGCATTGCGTGTTGAGTGGCAGAACTCAACGCCGCGCTTTGCCTCGACACCAGAGCGAAGAAATGGAAATATAAA
>DWLH01001560.1:0-12583 GCA_018249795.1 Heliconius telesiphe telesiphe | reverse complement strand
ACACCAGAGCGAAGAAATGGAAATATAAATTTAAGTAAATATTTCATCTCCTCGAGTGGGGATCGAACCCACAACCAGTCGATTTTACAGTCACATCCTGTGCCACTGCGCCACGACCGGCCTCAACTCAATATGTCTTATTTTTTTCGGATAAAACATTACACACTAAATTTATGGATTTGATCAGAGAAATATACTTTTAAGAATAGAATTCGGTTGTACGCAAAAAAAATAAAAAATGTGATTTTCTACATGCTTTATTATATGGAACGTTATACAAATAGATTTTAACATACTTTTATCTTTTTGTACGTCCTCCTTAAATGGTGAATATTTATATAATTCCATTTTATTTCATTTTATTTTCAATAATCCCCGTAAGCACGCACCACCCATTATAAAAAGTTCTTTTACTTTCACTCAAGCTTTAAGCCTCGATAAAATGGAAACATCAATTTTATAGATCAGCTGAGTCGCTAAATGAAAGGTGTTAAACCTAGTCGTTTTTTTACGTCTAGCAATATATTATGTTTTAGTTATAAGGCCGTAACTTAGTTCTAAAACACTTGTCGTAAGTAGTGTTGCTTTATATTTTATGAAGATATCGTGCTACATTAATAAAGCTACTTCCATAAATTGACTTCTTTATCTTGTCTTTTTTTTTGTTTTTTATTGGGGTCGGGCTTCACTGTACCCTAATTTGGAGGGTTGCAAGAACAACGACTGCAATCTTATCTCTAGGGCATGTCTAGTAACACTACCCTTGTTGTCATACAAGTTATCTGTATCGGGTATACATATGAAAATGATTCTATTGTCTAAATATTTGTGGTTGGTGTTAGCACCGCATAAGTCAAATGATCTATGTAATATTATTAGTATGTACTACTATACTATAATTCTATCATATCTATATCTACATTAATAATTTCATCTAAGGGTACGGTAGACTCGAAACCTTACTTGACGTATACACATTTCAAATTATAATGGTGCTGACAAACATACTGGTTGGTTGGTTCTTTGATTATGGCGTTCCGAGTGTGCCAGTAGAGCACATATCACTTCGCCAATGTCACGTTGTGTGGAGAAGACACGAAGGAGGTTGTACGGTAAAAAAGAGATAATGTTACAAACACACACATGTTTAAAAAAAAAAGATCCAGTTAAAATATTTAACCTAAAAAAAATAACAAACATACTGTCTAATCACCATACTGACCACTGATGTCATCTTGGACGATGTCATCTGTCACGGACACCGGATGACACTTTTAATTCATTAAGGCCGATTCTCACATATCACATATACCACAGAATTCACAGTATATAAATATTTTCTATGAACGTTTCCAACTTTCTGCCGAATTCCGAAGGCATTGTGTTAAATGGCGGAACTCAACGCCAAGTATATGAGAGTGATGAGTTTCGTAAATTAATAATTATGTAACTATATGTAAGTAACTATATTATTTGCTATTCTAAAAATAAAAAAAAAATTGTAATTTTTTAGATCACATCTCATTTCTTTACGTTTAGGCCCAAAAGTTTCAGTCTCCTTTGCACTAAATATGTGCGCGACTAATGCATGAATAACTTAATATCACTCCAACCGATTCCGATGATCCTTTTTTAAAAAGTTGCGGATGCGGTTGACAATGGTATCTATAAGAAAACCACATAAGTCTTAAATTTGCATTAAGTATGGGCGCGACAAACGAATAAATAACTCCTCGAGTGGGGATCGAACCCACAACCAGTCGGTTTTGCAGTCACACCTCGTGCCACTGCGCCATGGCTGGCCTCTGTCTAAAGTGTTTCAAGTCTGGAAATTTTAGTGTGAAAGAAGAGGTTCGCTGTGTCACAGATAAAATCAGTGCCATCTTTGAGAAAGTGGAGCAAGATCGATATATTAGTAGCTACGACATTACTGAAGAACGGGATGTTGATCACAAAACAGTTTTACGTAATTTACGAAAGCCTGGATACAAGAAAAAACTTGACATTTGTATACCACATGACCTCAATGCGAAAAACCTAATTCAACGTGTTTCCATTTGCGATTCTTTGTTGAAACGAAACAATTCCGAACGATTTCTTAAATGGTTGATTAAAAATGGGTGACTTACGATAAGAATATGCGAAAAAGATCATGGTCGAAGCGTGGACAAGTCCCACAGACTATGGCAAAGCCCAGCCTGACTCGGAACAAAGTGATGTATATATATGGTGGGATTGGAAAGAAACCGTCCACTATGAGCTTTTGCCACCGGGTAAAACTATCGATTCTTTAAAAAACCTATTGAGAAAAACCGACCGGAGCTGGTGAATAGGAAGGGCGTGGTGTTGCACCATGACAACGCCAGACCGTACTCATCTATAGCCACGCAGCAAAAAATTTGAGAGCTTTGCTGGGATGTGTTGATGCATCCTCCATATAGCCCTGACCTTGCTCCATCAGATTTCCACTTGTTTCGATCATTGCAGAACTCTTTAAGATTTCTTTAATCAATAATCTCAAAATTTCTACATGAATGGGATCATGACACTGCCTACTAATAGATCATAAATCAAAACGACACATCTCTATCTCTATATATTATAAAATAACAACGCCTTTCGTCTCTGTTTGGCCTTTCTAACTCTTCTTCTTCTAAACCACCAAACGGATTTTGATGCGGTTTTCACCATTAGGTAGAGTATTTCTCAGGGAAGGTTTATGTATAGTTTATTATATGTATATTTTATTGTAATTTGACATAAATATGATAAATGTGTATAAAGTCCTACCCTTCGAGACACTTTCACGCATGCGCTGCTTTAATGGTAAGTCCTACATGAAAACAATGTACTGAACTATTATTCTTCTTAATAAGATCTACTAAAAAGTCAGCGACAGCATATTCGTATCTTCTAAGGATAACATACAGTGAGCATATTTTTGTCTAAAAATAGTAATTTGAATATTGTGAGGATTTTTTTATTGTGAGGGATGTTTTTCCATAATTGTATCAATTAATGCTTTTCATTTAAATACTTTATTAATTTTCTACGTTAAACGAAGATAAAATTTGTTCTTTACACTATTTCGAAATTACGAATAGTTTTAGAGAAAAACGCATTTAATTGTTGACACATCACGCCGGCCATAAACCGCCGTTTTGGCTCATGTTTCATTTATCCCTTCCTCTCAGTGTATAAACAAATATATTAGTTTTAAATGAAACTACTTTAACTGGATTAATCGCGTATATTTTATATTATTCATTTTTGGAAACCTGACGTTTCGAACCACGGACTACTGTTTCATTTAAAATGTGTAATAATCGTGACAATCAAAGAACTTATTAACGCCCAATATTAATAACCTATCTCCAACGTCAATCTTAGATTGTTCCATATATCTATCCAATCTCTAGATTTGTTCCATATATCTATCCAATCTAGAGATTGGATAGATATATGGAACAATCTAAGATTGACGTTGGAGATAGGTTATTAATATTGGGCGTAAATATATTAGTTGTCTTGGCCATTTGGTGTTGATCAAAATGTCCTTTACAGAAATTTACAAAAAATTACATTACCAAAAAAATCTTTACTTCGCCGCCGGTTCGCCGCCCGCCACGCGTCCCCTTGCGTCCCCCGCGCCTCGCGCCCCGCGCTCTTTTGCTCTTTTAGTTTTCATACTTTTAAATATTTATACCCGTTGTCGCTGTAAAAGCCAGTAAGACTAAAAATAAACGAAAAAAATACCGTCGTGGCACAGTGGCACAAGCCAGCAAGTGACTTTAAACGCGACAGTTGTGAATTCAGTTGGCACTTTGGAATTTTCATTTCTTCATTTTGGTAAAAAAGCAAAGCACCAAAGCTACTCAATACGCGATGCTTTGAAAATTGCGCGGAAAGTAAATGAAAATCTTTAGTTTTTAATCATTGTTTGTGTGATGATAGAAAACTCGACATTATATGATTATAATATAGACCGAAATTTCAATATTTAATATTCTCCAATATAAGTTGAGACTTTCTCAAGCAGCCATGTAGTTCTCGCAATTTCTGTATGAAAGATAGTGATTTGTGTAGCAATATATAATTATATTTTAGCAAGGAATTTTTGCGAAATTTATGTGGGAAAAGTTACATTTGCAGTTTGCGGACAGTTACAGTTTACCTAGACAAATATGTATGTATAAGTAAACATTTTTGTATTTTGTATTGTGTTAACTGCACCTAAGAAACATCACCCAGTGCACACCCAGCCGCCAGAGGTCAGACGTCGTCTTCCGAGTAACTTTCTATCCTTCCACGAATTCGACTACTGAGCAGTTACCTCGGTCGATGGTCACTTAAGCTGGGCCTCCCTGACTGAAAGTCTCAACTGGCTGAGCTGACAACTCAGGTGGCTTTTGATCATCCTTCCAATCCCACCAAAAATCCTTCTCCATGCTCTAGGGCAGATCCACAGTCCTAGGGCCTAAGAGCAACTTAACGATGCACCCATATTGGATGGGTGCCGCTTGAGACCACGGCCAGAAGGCCAACGCCCAGGTGCCGTTCCCCAACGCCAGAAGAAAGGAGCTGGACGAGAGAATGCTTCAATGCTAGCTCAGTAGTAAAGTAGGTTTAGAAGCAATTGCACGTATTTTGGAGACCTCTAAATAATTATAATGTATTATTTCAGCGCAACATATTTGATTTCATCTTTCGTTAAAGTATTTTTAGATAAAAGAATGTTGTTTATGACTTTTATCATTTAAGTATTCTGTTGTTTGTATCGTTTGTTTAAGGAACGTAATTCAGTATATTAAGTAAATAATTCAGTAGTTTAAGCGGGCGAAGCCGAGAGTGCGTCGCTAGTACATATTATAAATGAATAAAAAATTATACCTAAAAAAATATTTTACTTTATATGGACAATACGAAAATACTTTTACCCCGACCTTATAGTTACAAGGAAAAACATTGTTGAAATTGGTGTCAGAAGTGAGATAGATTCCTCATCATTACATTTCTTTTCAACTAACTTCAAAAAGAGGGTGTTCTCATTTTCGACCGACTGCAAAAAAGGTTTCCAATTCACCCGAATATTTTTTAGTAAGTAATTTTGTAAGTTCTTGTCAATATGCCAAAATGTTAGTTTGCACAAAAATAATACCTGATTAAGGTTGAAGTTTTTATAACGATATATTTATTATAACGATAATGTAGACTACATTATCGTTATAATAAATATATCGTTATAAAAACGACAAGAACGGTTGTAAGAAAAAATTTATTAAAGATTTTTTAAGCATATCAACTAAAATATCGCTTTTAACTTCACACTATACCCTGCATATATTAGAATATACAGATAGAAGCTAAGTTTATGACACGTTCTCAGGTTTTCACCCAAAATCGAGACAATACGTGGTAAGTGGCGCAACACAACGCTGCACATAATCTTACCAAAATTCCATCGAGTGAAGACCTTACCCACAACCGCTCTAACAGTCAAACTGTGTCACTGAGCCACGGTGGTTTTAAATGATCAAAGGCTAACATAGATAGATAGATAGATAGATAAAATTCTTTATTGCACACACAAACTATAAGTACATAAAAACACAATAAAATCGATAAATGTAGAAATATAACTAGCATGCAAAGGCGACCTTATCACTATTAGTGATCTCTTACAGGTAACCTTGGGCGTAAACATTTACAAAAAAATAATAATATAGGAACCGTGTAGTGCATAAAAAGTTTGTTAATAATAAAATTATTTACGAGACAAAAAATAAATATACGACATTACAAATGTGATATAGTTTACATATAATACATATATAATAAATACAGAGAAATATATACATTACGTACATTACATTACATATATACAAATCCATAAAAAGATACTTTTTCATAAGAAAAAAAAAACATACATACTAAATATAAATAACATTTATATTTTGCCAAATAGTAATGCTTCAAGCATTTTTTAAAAACGTAAAGTGATTTACAGTGTCGGATACGAGATGGTAAGATGGTAAGTCATTCCACAAAAAGACGCTTTTAACAGTGAAGGAATCATTGAAACCTACTGTATTGCACGGTTGCGATAAAGTGGGGTATCGGATCCAAGGAATGCGAAGCCCTCCTTAAGGTAGTGAGGAGTGTTAGGATGGAAAAGAATAGAATAGAGAGTGCAAAGTACATGGAAATATCGACGATGCTGAACCGTCAACCATTGAAGCTTATTGCGATATGAGGATATATGATCAAATTTTCTCAAATTATAATTGTATCTGATATAGAGATTTTGTAGGCGCTCTAGTTTATCCAGGAGTACTTGTTTGATAAGTCAAGGCAACAGGAATCGGCATAGTCCATAATGGGAAGAAGGAGGGAAGTGGCTAATGAAATCTTTGTATTAATTGGCAGAATTTTTTTCCATCTTCTTAGAGAACCCATTGTGGCAAATATCTAACGGCTACTATTTGAAACATGCGGTTTCCAAGATAAAGTGTTATTCATGATAATACCCAAATTTTTTACGGATTTTGTGTAAGATATAGGGGTACAATCAAATATAACAGGTCGTAGATGTGTTATATTTAATTTTGCTACTCTTTTTTTAAATGCGAATAATTATAGTTTGAGTTTAAACCATATGATTTGCTCCATTCAAATATTATTTGCAGATTGCGATTAATTTGTTCAATAGCTTCTAAGATGGCTTCAACGGGAGCTGATACATCAATTTGTAGATCATCAGCATAAAGGTGAAATGGGACATTAAGTAAATCAGTTAAGGCGTTTATAAATATCAAATAAAGTAACGGAGACAAGACCTCTCCCTGAGGAACTCCTACTTCAAGACAACAGGGTGTAGTAATGTTGTTGTTGTGTCGAACACTTTGTTGGCGATTATGTAAGTAGAAATGGAACCACTCGATGACATTATTGGATATGTTTATGTCTTCAAGAATAGCAAGCAAGATGTCAAAGTCTAAAGTATTAGACGCATTAGAAAAATCAAGCAAGACTAAGACAGTAACTTGCTTATTATCTATACCACAACGAATGTCATCATAAATTTTAATCAAAGCGGTAGTGGTGCTATGTCCGGGCTGAAAACCAGATTGGAATTGACGCAGAGTGTTGTTCTTAGCTAAAAATTGTGTTACTTGCTGATGTATAATACGCTCAAGTACTTTAGAAAGGAAGGGAAGTATAGAAATTGGTCGGAAATGTGAATATGATGAGGGACTAAATATTTTGGGAATACGGATAACATGTGAGGCCATATTTTTTGAAATGAACAAGATGACAAAGAAGTGTTAAAGATGTGGCACAGGACTGGAAGGATCGTATGAAGGGATAGAGTCAACATTTTACGACTAATACCATCGCTTCCGATATCATCTGAATGTATTAATATTTTTCCTGATATCGTCATCTGAAATTTCGTCAAACTCAAGAACAGTTGCATTGCGCTTAGGATGTGACTTAAGATTATAAACAGTATCTAATTTGTTTGGGATGTTGACAACTGTCGAAACGAAGTGCCTGCTTAGACTATCAAAGTCAAAACTGTGGTGCGTTTCTTTTGTTTGACGTTCAATGCCCATAGATTTAAGGAACTGCCAAGTTTTCCTAGAATCTTTCACATCCAAGGACTGGTGTATATAATTCCGTTGTGCATCCCTAGACAACTTGTTACATGCATTGCGTAATCGCTTATATTTAGTTAAGTTGACATCAGATGGATTGTGTTTGTACTTACTTTTCGCATTATTTCGTCTTGTCATTAATGTCCTAATTTCTTGTGTCAGCCATGGTGCAGGTAAATGCTTTCATTTAACAGGTCTTAGAGGTGCATGAATATCAAAGTGTTCTATTACAATCGAGTTAAATGTCTTAATTTTCAAGTCAACTGGTAATGCGGCAAAAACACTTGTCCAATCAATTAAGTTCAGGTCGTATAAAAAAATATTGTTGTTAAAGTTACGACGCATGACAACAGTAGGCTTTAATTTTGGTGGTTTAATTTAATAAGAAAAGCAAATAACGTCATGATAGGAAAATGCTTCTGCAGGGAATTGGCCATGGAGATTTACGTGACTTAGGAACGATACAATAATCAGATCAAAGAGAGGAGAGCAATGGGGGAAAAAGTGAGTAGCGCTAGATGGAAGCAGATACAGGTTTGAACTTTCGATGATGTTTTTAAGACTCTTAGCATGTTTATCGTTTTTGATTATACAAGTGTTTAAATCTCCCATTAAAATAATATGATCTACTATAGATACATACTTCTCCAGTAATGTTACAAACGATTGAAAATAATTAACGTGTAAGGATGGACTATAAAAAACAGAGTTAGATTTATCAAGTATTGTGAAGGGTATATACCCTGTGAAGGTCATATGACCACGAAGGTAAATAGCCACACCTCCACCACCTTTGTCTATGCGATCATTACGTATCAAATGGAATCCTGGTATGGAGTAGGAAGTTGAAGGAAGGCAAAAGGTTTCGGATACAAGTATAGCATGGATTTTTTTTTACATTAAGAGAAGAAAGGAGATCAGGGTAGTGTGCAGGGATACTTTGGGAATTTATATGGATGAAGGAGCAGTAGAAAATTTGGAATCCAAAAGCATATCTAAAGGCATAGATGTACTGTGAAAACTATCATTTGTATCTGTTGCAGAATCATAAATACTATCGGCATTAAAGGAACTGCTACTTATATTCAGTATTTGGCTCATTATAGTAATATATAAATACCTAAAATAAATAATTATAATAATAAAATAATAATAATAATGAAATATAATGAATAAAAAGCACTAACGATAACAAATATATAATGATATATATATATACCCATCTACAAATACAAAACATACAATAAGAAGTATTCAAAAGTTACCTACATTATACTAAGAAAATATAATCAACTATATTTAACAAAACCAAACAATTATAAAATCTAATTAAAAATAAATATATATCTTAATTTATAAAGTATAGAACAACTTGAAAGTGATTTTCTAGTAAAATAAATATCAAAATGGTACAGGTTTTAATTAAGTTATATCAATGGAGCACAACAATGTTTTTATTTAATAAATATCTTTATGGTTTTTAGGCATGTCAGAACGCTTTTTGACATGAAGAATAATTTTTGATATTAAGATTGACATCAAACGTCACTTTCAATAAATACAGTGATTATTGTTATTAAGTAGATAAACAATATAAAAATAATAAAAAAAAACCACGCTAAAGTAAACAACACTAGATAACACTAAACATAATTACATATACATTAATTACATATAGAATTCATTTAATGCAAGCTGAGTTACATCCTCATTCTTAGATTCAGGAATTTCATGAATTAAGAGTATTTTTCTTCTGCTTCTCATCTCCAATACATCATACTTCTTTGAGAGAAGAGTAACTTGCATTTGCATTGCCTCTCGTGATGATAACACAAAATCTCTGAACATGTTGAATTGCGAAGCCAAGTTAGATGTGGGACTTGTAGCCGGTATCGAAGCATTTTGGAGGTTTTTTTGAAATTCAGCCATTTGATGGTTGAAATCCGATCCGATCCGAATCTGATTCCGATAACTGAACAATTGAGTGCTTGATGGACTCCATTTGGGATAGTGATTATAGTAAATAGTTAATTATAGAATTAATCTTTGTTAAAAAGTTGTAGGTGAACTTATAGGAGTAATTGTAAACGGGTATGTTATATTTTAGTGCATATTATAATGTTAAAAGAAATATCACACACAGCACATAAAAACGATGTTCACTTTTTTATGCACCTACCCGAAAAATTAAGCTTATGAGTCATACCATGAAGCTCTTCGAGCGCATGATCGACCTCAGGCTCCACCGCGAGTATACTATGGGACTTCAGCCAGGATCGAGTACTATGGACGCCATTTTCGCCTTCAGAACATTGATGGGACAAGGAAAAAGGAGAGCTCTGTATGTGGCCTTTTTAGATCTGTAGAATGCATTTGACTGTGTGCCTTGTCAGTGCATCTGGTGGGCATTGCGATCCAAAGGGATCCTTGAGGCCTATATTGAGATTATCAGAGACATATAGCACGATTCCGCTTCTATGGTTAGGATTGCTGTTGGCGACACTAAACCCTTTTACAGTAGGGGTTCACCAGGGCTCGGCTCTTAGTCCGTTCTTATTCAATATGGTGCTCGATACTGTCTCGGCTCACATCCAAAACCTGGCTCCATGTCTGATGATGTATGCCGATGATATAGCACTCATTGACGAGAACCGACTAATGTTGGAGCGTAAAGTGAACCTGTGGAAGGGTACGCTTGAGAACGGCAGTCTTAAGCTAAATGTGTCGAAGACCGAGTATATGGCCTGCGGGAGCCCGGACTCGAGCACTATCCTTATAGGTTCTGAACCAGCCGTTAAGTCGAAAAAGTTCAGGTACCTTGGATCCGTTATGCACGAGTCTGGAGGAGTCGATCACGATGTCTATAGCTGGATAAGCGCTGCTTGGGCCAAATGGCGGGAGGTCACTGGTGTGGTCTGCGATCGCAGGATATCCCCCAAACTCAAGGGTCTGATATACAAGACCATCATCCGACCGGTTCTTTTATACGGCAGCGAATGTTGGCCGTGATGTAGCGGATAAGCTCCAAGAGCGTCGCCTGAGATGGTTTGGTCACGTTACGCGCCGGCCTAAGAACTATGTCGGATGGAAGTGCCTTGCTATGTCAGCCCCTGGATTGAGACCTCTCGGACGTCCAAGGTTCGCTGGTTGGATGTCGTGATGCGGGATATGAGACCCAATGGTCTAACCACCGAGGACGCTAAAGACCGTGCAAAGTGGAGTAGGTTGAGCAGAAAGGCAGACCCTGGCAAAAGCCGGGATTAATGCCAGGAAGAAGAAGAAGGAATATCTTAAAATCAGGTCTTCACTGTCTACCCGCTACAATAGAAACGCATCAACCTTAAAAAAATACAAAAAAAAAGTAAATAAAAACGACAATTACCACATAACCAAAACAAAACCGCTTCCAGATTTAACATAATACATCCAATTTAATTGTATCCAATTCAAAATCAAATTAGAAATAAATACACTTCTATTTTACCCCATCACGTGGTAGCTGCGTGTAGGTGGCCCGCTTGAATTGCTTCTATCGAATTTCCCCAAACTGCCTTAATTTAACGAACGAATTTGTCTAATTCCTATTCTTATTCTGTGACAGATTCCTTTTATTCGACGTTCGCCCTAAAGTCGTCGGGGTTTTCGATTTCACAAAAATTGGGATACTTTTGTCACTTTCAATTATAGGATGGTTGATTATATATTTTTTTCTTTTTTTTTCACGCTATATCCCGCACATAGCAGGGTAGGTAGAGGGAACTTAGTGTTAAGACACTCCGTTCCCCATTTTCCGTCTAATTTTTCGAGGCATTGCGTGCTGAGTGGCGGAACTCAACGCTGGGTTTTTGCCCGTCGGGTTTTTATAAAAGCTATTGTATTTTTTTTTCTCGAAATTGATATGTAAGTATCAATTCTGTTTCAGTTTGTAACAATCATTAATAACATAAAAATTTTAAAGACATATATTTAAGGAATAATCTCAAAACTTTTTTAATAAGAAATATTTTTTTAACCTTCACTCTTTGTCCTGCATATAAGTAGTAGTCAGGGAGAAATCTGTGTTATAACACTGTATTTTTCACTTTTGTGTTTCACTTTTGTTTTCTGGAACGAATATCAGCCTTAAATAAAAGATAGGTACGTATTTAAATATATTCAAAGTAATAATTTTATACAACGAAATAATGTATTTCTACATCTAGAATATTATATTATTGCCTTTTTAAATTTTTATGAAGCGATAAACATTTTGAAATTACATATTTTGTGAGACACTTAGAGTTCAACTTTAGTGTAAAAATAGCACTGGATAAATTGTATTTCCTTTGTAAAGCTGCCAAGAAGTAATTCTTTGAGTTTAGAACCGAAGTTTTATGTTGTGTCAAGTAGTCTCTGGGGTAAATTTAAAAATAGCGAGATAGTGTTAGAATACTTACATTTACAATAACTTTTATAGTTAACCTATGAATAAATTTAGTGTATAGATATAGATAAAAGGGACTGTTTTGACGGAACTTGTGTTTCTAAGCGCCTGTGGGTTCATTTCGCTACTATGCGTAAACGAAACTTGACGTTGGGTTCCGCCGCTCAACACGCATTGTCACAAAAATTAGGTACGAAACGACTGAAACTGAACTGCGGGGAATGAAATATTTAATATCATTTCCTCTCTTCGGTGTTGAGTTCCAACACTGAACACGCAATGCCTCGATGTGTCTTAATGGGAACGGAGTATCTTAACACTATGTTCCCAGGTTCCTTCTATCCTCTACCCTGCTATGCGCGGGATACATCAAAAAAATATCATATCAAACATATTTTCTTTATTATATTTAATTTCTTTTTTATTAATTTTTATTTATTATATTAAATTATAATTCTTGCTTAAACGAAATACTTCACGCTAGATAGTACCGTTATTTATT
>DWLH01001559.1:0-12583 GCA_018249795.1 Heliconius telesiphe telesiphe | reverse complement strand
CATGTATGAAGAGGTTGATGACAGTGGACGAGGCGAAAGAGGTATGTAGAGACCGTAGCGTTTGGCACTCCGTTCTCTCTGACTACCCCGCTAGGGATAAAGCGTGAAGCTAAGTTAAGTTAAGTTATGACAAAGTTATTTACACGGTTGGGTACCATAACACGAAACATAATAGGAATATCGATATCGTCGCGTCAGTGCACTGCACTGTCTATATGCAAACAAACATTTTTTACAGCACCTAGACAATAAAAATTAAACATGACGCCATTCGTGGCTCAGGAGCACAAGCGTGCGACTGTAAGCGCGACAGGTTGTGGGCTCGATTCCACTCGAGGAAATGAAATATTTATTTTTGTAATTTCCTTGCTCAGGTAGCGAGGCAAAGCGCGTCGTTAAGTTTCGCCACTCAACACGCAAAGCCTCCAAAATTGGCCGCACTAACGCAGTACGAGAGAGTTTTATCACTTGATATTTCTCAACGCTTATCAACGTAATATAATTATTAAAGAATCAAGTGTTTGTGAAAAAGAGAAACTAAATTATCTTAATCTTCTATTGTTAGGGCATTCAACCTCACATCTTTTATAATAAGTACAACCATTGATAAGCGAAAACCTTTAAATAAGATCTTTTGTATTAGCCTTTTTTAATTTAATTGAAACAAGCTTATGCAGGTAGGTGCATAAGGTCAATGACAAAGAATCATATAAAGTGACAGTAGATGCGACGGCTGTGGGTTCGATTAACACTTAGGGAAAAGTGGATATTTTTAAAAATATTTCCCCAGTTTCTTAAGTTAAATACAAAGTCCGGCGTTAAGCTCTCCGGCGTTTGGCGTTACCCTGTATGGTCGGTCTGGTCTGTAACGCGCTGTGCGTTGGGTTTCACAAGTCAAAAGGCAATATCTACAATATCCACTCATATGGATGTGGAACTGATTCCAGAAGCGCTCTGTCAAAACACCGTTCTGTGTACAGCTCTCTTGGAGTATCTATTTTTAACTGTAGAAAATCGAAACCTGTTTCCTTCCTGGTCTATTTACATTTACACCACCCCATATGTTATACATAAAAAAAAATTGAGATATTCTAATTTTATTCACATGCGCCTAAACCAAGCAATACTGTGCAAAGGACAAGACGCAGATGCGTTGATTCTTATAAAATGGCCGCCACAGCTAAGGGTATATAGACATCAAGTGGAGAATGTGTTCTCTTTAATGTAGGTTCCCCCTGCCAACTCGGCAAAATGCGTGCATTGTTGTATGGGAGCCCCCTTAAATATTTATTTTATTCAGTAATTTGTTATAGTGACAACCGAAATGCATGATATTATGTAAAAAATTCAACTGTCTAACTATTACGGTTCACGAGATACAGACTGGTGACAGACAGACGGACGGCCGGACGGTTTTAAAACTCAAAACGCAATATTTCTAAAAACAAGCTAAAAGTTGAGAACGGAGTGTCTTAACACCAGATCCTGTCTGCCAATCCGGCGGAGCAAAGAAATCCTTAGAACGGATATAGATGTATAACATGATATATAAATCGAGTTATACCTCATTTGAATGTTAGTCGATAAAAAGCTTTCAAATCGAATAGACTAGTTAAAGGAAGATGTTCAAGAAAATGAGTCATATTTTTGTTGTTATATTATTTAGTGTACTCTACGAGGTGTCAGCAGGTATTTATTTTTTATTTAGGATTTAAAATAAAGAATTGAATTAATTTAGTGGTTGCCTGTAAGAAATCACTTGCAGTGACAAGGCCGCCATTGCACATATTCTGATAAATTATATATGGATAAGTAAAATGAAAACTTGTAAAGTTTTATGTGCAATAAAGTGTTATTTATTATTATTATATATCGCTATATTCTTTAATACTTAATAATTATACTTTCAAAGTTTAAATATTATCAGTTTCCTTTTTTGATTGGTGCACTCATGCACGTCAATTACTGTATATTAGGCCATTCATTTTTATAACAAAAAAGAATGGACTCTAGAAAAGTATGATTTTGTATATTAATTAATGTATTGTAATTAGTAAATAATAGTTCAAAGTTATACATAAAACATACAACATCAGCACTTATATTTTATTGATAAACCTCATTGATTTTAAACTTTTTACTGCAACGTCAAGCTGTCTATTATTTAAATTTCGCCTTACAATTTTATAAAATTGTTGGATCCAATGTTTCCAATATTTTACAAGTGCCACTGTAATACGTTATATAAAATAAAAAAACTATTTTTTTTATTTTTTTTGAAGATAGAATTAGAGTAAAAATACTTAATTACATTTTGCAAAAAAATACAAATTAAAAATAAATATATATAATATAAATATTTAATATATCAAGTCGATCGATATAAATAACATCAATACAATAAAATCTCATTGACCTTTCGTATGTTAATTCTGAAACTTGTTAATACAACCACGTGAACTAGATTTTTTTTTCTAACAACATCACGTTTCTCCTTTAATTCTAGCACGGAACAGCAAAAGAGAACTAAGTGACGCGTCATTTATAATATACTGTACATTTTGATCATTGCAGATACATCAACAGTATCTAAAATCCCTTAATTAAAATTAATTTTCGTATATATGCATCAATGACGCCTTCCAAGAGAATTATATGTACGTTTTTTTAAAATATGTTTTTATCTCTAGATTCGAATAAAAAAAACAAAAAATAATGAGTACATGTTATGTATCAATACTAAAAATATATATTTATTACTATAACTTTTTTTTTTTATATATAATATACTATAATATAACATTTATTTAATATTGATTATATTTACGTATAATCAAACAAAACTGACCCCGAGTGTTTAATATAGAGACAACCTCTAATAGGTTATTTAGTTTCGTTAGATTGTGGTTAATGTATTAAGGGTGGATCCACACTAAAGTAATCGCAGTTCGTTCTCGGTCCAATCTCGGTCTGGTACGGTCGACGTGTCGTGGCCGCCATTAAGATAGGTTTTCAGAACTCTTGCGCATTGTTCGCTTGGGGAAAAAAAATAAAAAATTAGAAACAAAACCTAAAATTTAATCTGCGCAGCCTACAGTTAACCGTACAATGAAATATTCTTATGCAAGAGACAACAAGAGCACAGAACTTGACTCTTAACGATAAAGTGAACGTACTTACTCATTATTCTTTATATTAGAAAACCTTTACCCGTCCGAGAATGAACTGTGACCGGAAGGCCGATAGTGTGGATCGACCCTAAACAACGAACGATAAACATAAACAAATGAATTAGTCATACAATATTATTCTAACATTTCCCTATATCGAGTAACTACTGCTTCTCTTAATATTATCATATTAATGTTACTTCGTGTGTAAATAACCTGTTTTAGAATTGCAATTATCAACGATCGTTCAATAAATTCTGTTTTATTATTATAATTATTTAAATGCACATTATGAGAATAAATATAAGTGTCTATTGTATATCCTGCATTCCTATACTTTTTTATTTACATATTCTTCATTTTGTTAGGCAAATAAAAACATAAAACAGTGTTAAGACACTGAGCTTTCTGCTCATTTTAGAAACAATGTAATGATCAATATACTAAGAAGTTAATTAAAATTAAAATATAAATTCGAATGGGAAACGAACCTACGACAATCGCGAGTACAAGCACATAAATCTATCGCTATTAACTACAGCGATTAATTTCAATCTTATCCTTTTTGAATTAAATAACGCCTCCATATAATTCAATTGACGAAATGTGTAAAAAAAAAAAAAACGTCACGACATATTATCCTTTATCTTGTTTTGATTACATCGTTAATCGTAACTTATTTTCTCTGAATGTAGTACAAGTTGTGTTGTTGTATTTAGTGTAATCTTTTTACGGAATAAACAATAAATATATAATGCACAATTTAAATTTAAAAAATATTTCGACTTTCCATATAATTGCGGACGTAAGCGAATTTGAATGTCCTTTTAAATAATAGGCGCTTAATTTATTACATCACCGCACATTCTCATTAAAAAGAAAACATATCATATTGTAACCACAATTAAATTTTGACGTAAAGTAACTAACGACAGTTTTTTATTAAAAACTGTCGTTAGTTACTACAAAAAAATATTAAAAATCGATGTTTAAACGGTTGATAACGCTATTTCAATTCAATAATTAAAAATATATATAAATCAGAAAAATATATAAATGGACTAACGGATCGATGATATCTGGTCAAATTGTTTTTGCAACTTTAAATATAATAACAAAAGTAATGACCACAAAAAAATTCAGACAACTTTTTAAATATTATACTTCACCAACATCTCTTTTAGCATTTCCTTACATTTAGATAGAAACATTTACAATATTATGAAAAAAATATTATAAAATATTTTTTCTTCACAGAACTATGTCAACAGACAAAACTACCACCTAGCCCCACGTCTGAATGCTGTGGACTGGACGTTGCGGATGACCATCGAAACACAAGTACGTAATGTAAATATAACAACTACCTATATGACGACAAATCCAGAGCCCGTCGTGGCGCAGTGACGCAAGAGCGTGGCTGTGAATATCGCGTCGATTCCCACTCAGGGCAATGGAAAGTAAATTGTTTAGTTGATTAAATTGTGTTTGCATTTCTCCGCTCTGGTAACAAGGCAAAACGCGGCGTTGGGTTCCGTTTCACTCAGTTCATAATTACCGAAAAAAAAAAAAAAATATAACATTAAAATGTTTCACAAATCGAAATATTACGTTAGTTACGCCCATATTATTAAAATTTGTTTCCTTGTTGGAAAGATCCAAGGTCAATAATCTTACTTGTTTATTAGTTAATTGTAATAACATATTAACATTATTATAATCTTTTTAGTATTAGTATCTTGATTTAGTTATGTAGTATTCTGTAACTCTAAGTAACAATCAAAATATAGGTTACAAAACGCGTATTTGTTAAATTACTTATAATTTTTGGTTTAATGGTAAAGAAATTTCAATCATCCAATCTGTCATTAGCCACTTTAGCTTTAAAATTATATCCCTGAATGACCAACCACAAGAAAGATTTAAAAACGATTTAAAATTTTGACAAAATTTGATTGATTTGATTTGAAAAATTTGATTGATTAAAGTGTAATTTTTTATGAAGTATAAAATTTAAATGAGAATGTTAAAAAAAGTCATATATTATTAAAAATGCATGTGTATTTTTGACATAAAATGTAGCACCATCAAAACCCACACTAGAGTAATGCTCCTAACTAACACCTATTTCTAACATTTAAATTAAAAAAAGAAAGATCAGCTTCACGCTGTATCCCGCACACACAGGGTAGGCAGAGGGAACCTAGTGTTAAGACACTCCGTTCCCCACTTTGGGCCGAATTCTGGAGGCATTGCGTGCTGAGTGGCAGAACTCAACGCCGCGCTTAGCCTCGACACCAGAGCGAAGAAATGAAAATATAAATTTAAGTAAATATTTCATGTCCTCGAATGGGATATTTACATTTAAAAAAAAGCGCGGCGTTGAGTCCTGCCAATCAACACGCAATGCCTCCAGAACTCGGCAGAAAGTGGGAAACGGAGTGTCTTAACACTAGGTTCCCTCTGCGTACCCTGCTGTGTGCGGGATACAGCGTGGAGCTGATTTGATTTTATTTTCTTCGATTTGGCACCAATGCAAAACGCCCGTCGTTGAGTTCTGCCACTCAATACGCAATGCCTTGAAAAATTCTGCGTGAAGTGGAGAGCGGAGTGACTTAACACTAGGTTCACTCTGCCTACCCTGCTATGTGCGGGATACAGCGTGAAGCTGATTCAACTGTATTTTCTAAACATTACAGGCGGAGACGCAGCTATAAATCAATTTCCCTGGCTGGCGCTAATAGAGCACGGCGAGGGCAGGATCACTTGTACCGGTGTTCTTATCAGTTCACAGTACGTCTTGACTGCCGCCCAGTGTCTCTACCATGCACCGTAAGTTCTACATTATATTATTTTTATGTTTTCAAAAATATATTTCTACTCTTAGCGTGGAATAACACTGAAATATTTGAATTAACATGTTAAACATTATGTTACCATATTAATAACTAAACTAACGTACAATAAGTAACAAATCGTATAACTTTGTTTTAGTTTCACGCTGTATCCCGCAAATAGCAGGGTAGGCAAAGGGCTGGGAACCTAGTGTTAAGACATTTAAGACATTTTTTAACTTAACACCGTTTTCTTAACACCGTTTTCTACTTTCCACCGAATTCTGGAGACAATGCGTGTTGAGTCGCGAAACTAAGCGCCGCGGCATGCCATGGAGGAAAAGAAAAAACAACTCTTGGGTGGGAATCGAACTCACAACCTATCGCATTTTCAGTCGTACACGTGTCCTCCACGACTGGCTACATCATATAACATATTGCATATAACTCAATGTTGCAGTAAGAACGTGCGTTTGGGTGATTTCAACAAGACCCACACAGGACCTGACTGTGTAGTCGTCGATGGGAAACAGATTTGCAACGACGGTGCTATAACGATCCCCATAGAGTTTGTCGTATCGCATCCTCAATTCGGCAAGCCTACTTCCCACGGTCACGATATCGCCGTGATAAAGCTGATTGAACCAGTGCCCTATAATGGTAACTATGTATATAATTTTTATTTCAGCTTCACGCATTATCCCGCATTCCTTAGTGTTAAGACACTCCGTTCCCAAGATCGCGAATTAAGTGACGATACTCTATGTTGCTTTTAAAGAAACATTATAGAAGAAATAAAAATAATTCAACCTAAGTGAGGATCGAACAAACGATCATCGAGTTTACCAACCAGACAATTTACTCTGCGTGACGATGTTCTCAATCAATATTACCTACTTAACAATCGTTTTGACGCCGTGTCGTGTGGCGCAGGAACAGGATTGTGGGTTTGATTTCAACTCGGGTAAATGAAATATTTAATATTTTAATCAAAGAAAAGCCATCCACGGAGAGCAAGGAACAAATTATATTGGAATGACTGAAATAATGTAAAGTTGACACTAAAACAAAAACATAATTAACGTTGAACATTTTGAGAGAGATTGTGTTTTGCATGTTGGGACCAGTCGCTGAGCAACACCAACATGCGTTTTTTATCATCACTTTTTATTCCTAGCGGGATTGCCAGAAAGAACGAAGCGCCAGTACCGATCGAACCTGCAATCACTTTTTTTACTACTATTACATACAGTATTATAGTACATTTAAAGAAACAATACAATACTAATTAGCTTCACGCTGTATCGCATATATAGCTGGGGGCCAGAGGAAACCTAGAGTAGCTAACCTACGACACCCCGTTCTCCATTTTCCACCGAAATTTATTACAATGGTAACAAAATATTACTAATAAATAATGACGCTATTTTTTGTTTCATATCCAAGTATTTTACATTGAATGACGCATCCGTTGTAGATAAAGGTGTTTTTAAAATTATTTTATGGTATGTTCCCTGCAGGTGAAGAGAACTAAGTGTTAAGCCCCGCTTGTGTCACACTCTGAGTCAAACTTAATTCGATGTTTGTTATAAAACGTGACAATGACTAAAACCGTATATAGTTATAAGTACTTTAAAATGGTTAAGGTGGTGGGGTTAGTCACAGCAACATATCAAAAATACAATATTTTATGTAAATTAATAATACAAATCCTTTTTAATTTAATTAATATACTTTGCCTCGACACCAGAGCGAAGAAATGGAAATATTAATTTAAGTAAATATGTCATCTCCTCGAGTGGGGATCGAACCCACAATCAGTCACACTTCGTGGCACTGCGCCACAACTGGCCTCTATTTTTTTTTTAATATACTTAATTAGTACAATCGTCTCAGTCCAACAGAATAAACAGTAGAATATTCTATTTTAACCAGCACACGGCTTCGCCTGCATAAGCTTGTTGTTATAATATAGGCAAATAAACAAAACCTTTACATAAATTGTTATTATTTACCATGTTTCTGTATAGTTTCATCTAAATCCATGCAGCAGTATTTACGAAGTGGAACAGGGACCCATATTCACAAACTTTCACATTTATTATATTAGTAGGATTTTAGTTAGCATTATTATTTTATTAATAAAAGTTTTGATGTAAATTAAAAATATAGGCGAACCGTAGTTAGTTAAGAATTTATTTCTTTACTTTACTCACACAATTTCCCCATAATATAATATTATAAACAGAAATATGTAGCTTAACTGTAGGCGAAGGTTACTCCACTCCCTTCCAATTCTATTTTCCCCCACCAAAATGACGTATGAGACAATAGAATCGTCTGATCGGACCAGATCAGAACATCCAACAATTTCCTTGAGAAATGTTGATAGTAAAAAAAACTTCTCTTCAATACACACTATGTAGCGGCTTCAAGCCATTTCTCGAATAGCAGCAGGGTAGACAAAACGAACCTAGTGTGGTCATTTCGTTTCAAACATTAATGACTAAACGTATATTCATTAAAACACTAATAAAAAAAACCCGCTACCACCGCCATGTTCTTAACTAATCCAATAATATTAAACTATGATTTACTTTAAGTATTCTCTAAGTGTAATTCTACACTTAGGAAAGAAAAACATTTTTTTTGGGAAACCTATAACTTTTTTTTTTTTTTTAAGTAAAACTATTATTTCTATTGCAGAGTTCATAAGACCGATATGCCTGCCCACATCTGATATAACCGTATCACCTCCTGAAAATATGCGACTGATCAACGCGGGCTGGGGCAGTAAGCCAGCGAGCGACCAAGAGGACGACGTCGTGAAGCATTATGTCGAACTACCATATGTGCCTTTAGAGGTAAAAAAATGAAGCGGCTTCTTAATTAAGAACAAAAAGAGAACCTTTTATATAGGCATTCCCCGCACTACGCAGAGAAAACCAAATTTTAAGATACTAAACTTCTCTATCAGAAATTACACTAGATCGTAAACGAAAAACGTTTAAATATAACAATATCTCTTCTACCCTATAAAACGTTGCAATATTATAACAGATTCTTTTTACAGGGAATTGTTCCCATTAAGACACTTTCGTTCCTCACTTTCCGTCTAATCCTAGAAGTATCGCGTATTGAGCAGTAAGGCTCAACGCGCTGACCTCGTTACCAAAGCGAGGAAATAAAAATATTAAATATTTCACTTCCCCGAGTTTATAGTTGCACGCTTGTGACCCTACACCACGACTGGCCACATTTAACCTCTGTTATTTTCTCATTATTACAGAAATGCAAACAAATATACGAAAAGAAGAACCTGCGCCATTCGTCAGCTGTCAGTGATGGTCACATCTGTGCCGGTGGGGAGAAGGACCTTGACTCATGTAGGGGGGACGGCGGCGGCCCTCTGATGTCAGAAACGAAGGGAAGATATACCTTAGAAGGCATCGTTAGCTTTGGCGCGGTGCCTTGCGGTACTGAAGGCGTACCTAGCGCGTATACTAAGGTCTTCCCTTACATGCAATGGATAAATAGAATAGTTTCTAAGTAATTTTGTTTTGTGACATTTAAAATGTAAATTAAATTTAAAAATGTGATAATAATTCTTAATTTTATATTTCCTTTTTTTATTGATGAATGGTGTTTTTATAATTTTCTACTATGTGATATATAATAAAGACGTGACTAACGTATAAGTAGTGTTTTAATTTTTGTTATATATATACTTACATAGATAGATAAAAAAAAAAAAAATTAAGAATTACTTATATGATAATGTGGGATATACACTTTGAGGTGGAGAAAATAATATAAATGCATAATGCATAGTTTTTCTTTTTCACTTTCCGCATATTTTCGAGGCATTGTGTTGAGTGGCGGAACTCAACGCCACGCTTCTGCCTTGGTACCAGAGCATAGAAATATAAAATAAATAATAATTCCTTCTTCCGAGTGGATATCGAACCCATAACCGTCGCGTAACAATCACACGCATGTGCCCCTGCGTCACAACGGTCACTGCATAGTGTAAATCCTACATATAATACTTACAAAATAAAAGGAAAAAAATGTGATATTCTTAGAAAATTAATAAATGTCATATTAATATAACACATTGTATCATGAATTGTGATTATTATTTATCTCATTTCTTATTGCTTCTAGCAAGAAAGATATTTATAGTTAACTAATCATCTCCCGCATTTTTGTTTACGTGGACTTTAAGACTTGATATGAAAAAAACTGTTTTTACACTTCCTGTATCAATAACGATGTATATGTGTATATGTTCTAATACTTCCCTATACTCCATAACCTACCAATATCTAAATCCAGCAGTTTCTACATTGTAGAGCGTCAAAAAAATTCAAGGAACGTGGGTATGAGTCCTGCTATGTTAAAGGAGCAGAATGAAAGAGATGGAGATAATTAATAATTAGTTATCTCCATTGATTTATTAATTTATCTTGATGATTGTATCGCTTGGTGGACAGTCACAGTGTTGCGCAATCTTATTTTTTTATTCATGCGCATACTGTATTTTATGTATGCATTTACGTCAACCTAAGGGAATCACTTAGTTACTTAGTAATTCATTAACAGATTCAAGTCTAGTTTAACGCTGTATCATGCATTATTAAGGATGAAGAGTTACGTCTTATTACACGACTCTTGTTGATTTTATATTTGTTAAAGCAGCTTGATGATACCACCCACCTACCTACTTTGTAGATCACTGGTTTCAATGTTAATTTTAAGTATAATTAGGTACAGAAATCTCCCATATCCAACTCAGTATTAATTTTCCGTTTCTTATTGAAAAAATATTACTTTATAATTACTATTAGCTTCACCTACAGAATCCAGAACCGATGACAACGTTTTTATCAATTATTGTCTCTTTGCAGGCTAATCAGAATAATAGAAAAATATCGTCAAGCGTGTCTTTTAATATTTTATAATAGTTTTAGTAAATAAAGAAGTCGTCGAAGCGCAGCGGCACAGCATCTCATCATCGACGGTTGTAAAGTCGATTCCCATCCGGGAGAACGAATTATATTAATTTTCTGGTAAGAAGATAAGCGCGGCTGCAGTGCGTGGGGAACGGAATATCTAACACAATATTACAGGAACAGCATAAAGCTAAAAAAATCATTAATTAATTAAAAAAAACTATAAAGTAATTAAATTTTATGCTATATTTCAGAATTTTCTGAAATAATTATCCAAGGAAATCCGTTAATTTCCGTTAGTGCTACATCAGAAGTCAAAGCACAATAAGATTAACAAAGATAAATCCATAAGAAGCCTGGGAACAATTTATATGCTTCACGTGTAGTTAGTTGGAAACCATATATATTTTGTACTGATCATGATTTTATATGGACTTTTTTTAAGCACGTTCATTCCTAGCATATAAATTGGAATATAATTATTATGCTTTAGTAATTTTCTGTTTAATTTCTAGTTCATATCTTAATTGAGGGAAATATTTCTTATATACATACATATTTAATATATGGGTCTAGACAAGAAAATTGTGACTGTTGAGCTATGTCATCTAAAAATGGAGCGGCCGTATATGATTAGCAAAATAATTACCTACTTGCAAAATTATCTATTATTACCTATTAGCAAAATGTGTCAATTTTTACCGCTTGACGCTGTATCTCGCATAGTAGGCAGAGGGAACCTAGTTTTAACATACTCCGTTAACCACTTTCTGTTCAATTTAAGAGACATTGCTTGTCGAGTGTCGGCACTAGGGGTCGCAATATCGGACCATTCAAGCAAAACCGGGACTTTCGATATCGACTTCAGAAAAATCCCGGGATCCGGTTTCTTCGATATTTTCGGGATTTAACAAAATTTTTAATTTTTCTATCTTCTTCTTATTTCTAGAGTTAAGTTAGGAGGGTATTTTTAGGGAAGTAGTAAATTAAATTATATTTACTAAATAAAACAATTTTTACTTATAATAAACAAAACTAGCTTCACGCTGGGAATAAACCCAGCGGAGTAGTCAGAGGGAACGGAGCGTCAAACGCTACGGTCTCTACATACCTCTTTCGCCTCGTCCACTGTCATCAAATGCTTTTTACGTGACCTTCCTCCAATATCTTTGATACTGTGTGTAGGGAACTATTATTTATATTTATAGTTTATTTAATATGTGTCATTTATGTATTTCAATATTGTAATTTATTTATTTATCATTTATATACGTACATACATTTAATATTGTTTATATATTCTGTAGTAAGTATTCGTATTTAGTTTATTTATATCAAAGGGCCTACTGCCGGTTTATAAGGTGCCGTAATATTTACGCCTACCCCCTTGTCGACGGCATATTTAATTCTGACAGTCGATGCTTGCCACTCGATGCGCTTTCCATACGTTCCTTTGTTTTATTTAGTATTTTATTCCAAATTTGTATCGTTCGTGTTCTTTTATATATATACTAGCGGACCCGGACGCGGCTTCGCCCGCTTAAACTTTACGAATGCTTATTAGATATATTTAGGAAATTGTTTTTGAAAATATGTAACTAATTTAAATGAAAAAAATATAAGT
>DWLH01001558.1:0-12585 GCA_018249795.1 Heliconius telesiphe telesiphe | reverse complement strand
CTGAAAGAATTAAAAATATATTATCATTTCATGATTCTTGCATAAATTAATAACAGAGTATACATGACTGTTGTAGGTTAAATTTTTATTTCTTTGCTCATCATCTGGTAACGACACAAAGCGCGGTATAAGTTCCGCTGTTCAACACGCAATGCCTCTAGAATTGGGCGGAAATTAAGGAAACTACAGTGTTTTAATGAGAGCAAAAAGTCTTAACCTGGTTCCCATTTTCCCTCTACTCTTACTCGCTACGTACCTAAAACGTGAAGCTTAAAAAAATGTTTTTAATTAATTTGAAAATTAAAAACTTATTTCTACCATACAATACACAGTTTCACTGAATGTATTAGTAGTTTCTGACTATTTAGACTGAAAATGGCAGAAAAAGATCAAGATAATAAATAATCTTTTAAGGTGTTAGAGGAACACGTTTTATTGGAAAGTCCTTGTTACAGTTATTCCAACTCCATTGCACTCATGGGGGTGTGACGTAAAAAATAGTCACCAATATCCGTCGTCGTAAGGTGAAAAAAATATTCATTTAAAAAACGTTATTTGACGTCATACACGGGATTACCATAGTCATATAAGCTTGACTTGTAAGTTATGCTTGCCACAAAATCTCTTAATAATTTAAATATTAAAAGGGTCGAAATGGAAAATAAGGGTCGCAGGACCCGCTTAATTAGTTGCTTTTTCCGCAACAAAGTGAATGGGCAACATCCCTTCCAGGATCAAATATAACAGTTTTACATTTGAACGATACGAAACCACGTTTCACAATTACTTGACTTTTGCGGGATAATTTCAGCATGAAATTATTTTTGTATTGAAAATTCAAACAGTTGTTGATATTTTAGAAATCAAATTATGTGTGTGCAGAAATAAATATTTTTAAACGTATAATTTATATAATAAATAGTACATAAAAGACACCACTATATTTTTTAGTTTTATTTTATTATTAGGATGCGAGAATATGTTTTCTAAGACACAAACTCTAATCTGCTTACAAAAATAAGAATATAATAATATGTGTACGGCACAAGCCGAACTAAGCTCATATAGTAACTGATCTTAATTCTGTAGAGTATCTAGTAGAGTATATTACTAACCATACTTTTTTTATACTTATATCCTGAAAGATAGGAAAGCTAAGATCTCAAGATAAGCTCAAGGCTTCTATTTTAATAACAATAACTTTAAACGAGGCATCAGTTATACCAACTTTTGTTGGAGATACATAAGCTCTGCCTGTTTACAACAAGATCATTTTTCCAGTAAAAAGATGTTAGCTTTTCAACCTAGTACACTTAATTAACATAACTTTATAAACGTTCTAGTATTTTTAATAATAATAAAGAAAAATAAAAAAAAAATACTTGTTTATTTTTTTTATGTAGGTCTGCATATTTCATCTTAACTGATTCTTTAATTTAAGTATTTGTGTTATTTCCACTTTTGGAGTAATATTTATTGGTATCGTACTAATAAAACGTGAATGTAAATATCAAAGAGAAAATTGCAATTAACAGGTACATAAATACCAATATTTTGTTAATTTTGGTTTCATTTTATAACTATTTTTTAGCTCAACGAAGTGCGTTATCTTGTTACCTGAGCAATGAAATAAAAATAATTCATTTCCCTGAATAGAAATCGAAGCCTTGACCGTCGCGTTTGCAGGCAAAAATTGTACCACTGCACCACGATGGCCTCAAATTAAATTTGAATATAAAACGTGGCTAGGCCAAATATGATAACTGAGTAAACTTAGGCTACTCCCTTCTCCGCTTCCCCCCTAGAATAGGAGACATAGCGCGTTAAGTGATGCAATTTAACGCCCATAAATTCCCTTTCAGATGTTGTTTTCTAATCTAATCATGAAACGTCTCCAATTCGGGACAACCAATTTCTAATAATAGAATCAACGTTTTTCAATAGTTTTTTCGTTTTCATTCTTTGCAAGTATATGGGACAAAAGAAAAAATATATTAATTTCAAATTTTGAGCATATATCATCTGTAATAAATATTATTGTTACCTTCGTAAGTTTTAGGTAAAAATAATTTATTTATTTTATAACATTAGAGTCAAAACACTTCGTTCTCCACTTTTCTCCCTGGATTTTAAAATTTGTATTTAACGTGGCAGAACCCAACGGAACGTTTTGTCTTACAAGAGCATTGGAAATAATTATTCCTCAATGGAATTGGACTCGAACCGACTAGTATTGAATTTATTGATGGATACTGTCGCATGTCGCAAAATGTGCATTAAATAAATTTACAATAATATGCCTCGTAGCGCAGGGGTACAAGCTTTTCATATTTTTATTTCCTCGCTCTGGTACCGAAGCAAAGCGTGGCGTCGAGCTCCTTTATCCAACACGCAATGCCTCCGGAATTCAGGGAAAAGTGGGGAACGAAACGTCTTAGCACTAGGTTCCTCCTGCCTACCCTGCTATTTGAAAGATACTGCGTGAAGCTAAAATAAATAAAACAAATGTAAACATATAGATAGACAATAATATCAATAAGATAACATAGTACATTAAAGTATCTTCAAAGTCATCATCAAAACTGGAAATATTTTAGACTCTACAACTTAAGCGACTCTACAACGAATCAATCCGTAATAGAGTGCCACTATCCATCAACTCCGTCGCGAACGAGAGTGCTTTTTGAACATATCATTAATAGGTTTAATTATTGTAACAAACATAATTTAATTTCAGTTTTTATTAGGAACGTGGTGTAAAAACACGTCGTCCTACTTGTAGATAGGACGGTTGTGGGGTCGATTTCCAGTTAAGAGAATAAGTAACTTTATTTTTTTTTGATCTTGCAAAAAGATAATGTGGCGCGTTGTACTCCGCCATTCAACGTGCAATGTCACATAAATTGGTCGGGACGATGAGAAACAGAATGACAATAAAGAGAGAATATAGTGATTTTCTCTTTCAAGCTTGCTCTCTTTAAGACAGTTTTATTAGCTCGTCCTGTAAGTAACTAATCACATTAGCAACATTTTATGTCATAAAATTATAAAGCTTTATTTTGTGCAGTTCTTATATTCTTTATAATCATTAAACTAAAGTTCGTCCGGCGTTACATGCGTCCGGTAAGAATACAATAACAATTGACGATGTGATATATGCCATAATCAAACCACCATACCAAGGATATAATAACCTTGGGATATTTTTTAGAAAATCCAAGTAATTTGGGCGGCACCTTTGCTCCATTTTGACATATTCTTCTAATTTCTCCTATTGACAAGGAATGTACATGGAACTAGTATAAAAAATTGGTTCAAATTATCATCTATGGTCACTGCACTAAGAGCATAAACTATTAATTTATGGTTAGTATAAGAATTATAGAATGCTCTTGTTAATTTATAATATAACGATGTAGTACTACCTATAATAACAATTTTGGCTTCAAATTTATGACCGCAAAGGGAATACAGCTTAACAGAGCTAGCGTATAGTAATATTATAAAGTCTTTACTTAAGTTTAAACTGCAGTATTAGTTATTACGCTAAAATTTTTGTAATTTCAAATGCTAGCTTACTTAAAATATGAAGTGTATTAATTGTTTTTATAAAAAACTAAATGATTTAGAATAGGAGAATATTTATAAATAGGAGAAGATTTTCTCTGCCTATCCCAATATAATATATAATGTATAATATAAAACGTAAAATATCTTATTACAAGGTTTTGACGTAAGATTTTGCTTATCTTGCCGTGCTATTTAGTTAGTTTGTTGGTAGATGTGAAATCTTGCAAGCTCCTTTTGATTTACTTACCATTGTCCGATTGATTTGAAATTTAGATTATGAATTGAAATTGATTTGTAAAGTACAATACACCTTGGGAAAAAATACTAAGAGACTGGAGATGAAGATAAAAGGTGGCCAAAGGGACTTCTAAACTAAAAAAAATTGACATGTCATATTTGAATTCGTTTTATATGTCTTGCAAGCACGCGCTCTGCTAGCACTCTGGTGGTATATTCATAAATAGATGCGCCTAATAATATATAATTGCGTTTATATGTATGTCTATTAGAACCTCTCCAGAGTGTATTAGCATAAGGTTCCTTCTGCGTGAAGTTTATTTTAGTTTTAAAGCTCAAACATTTGCAAGTTATTATTAGGCACTATCAACATCCGGATTTCAGTGAAGCCCATACGCCAACAGTTCGTTCATTTCATAGGTGATTATATTGTCGTTTTTTAAAGGATATCGGTCCAATTTGATTTTCAATAGTTCATTGGATATTTCGTTGTCATTGAAATTGGGATTGTTTGGAATTGATTAAAAGTTATTGTTCGTTTTGAATTTCGTCGACAATAAAGTGTATTATTGTAACCAACGTTAATATATATTCTGCACACAGCAGGGTAGGCCGAGGGAATCTAGTGTTAAGACGTTCCATTCCCCATTTTCTGCCGAATTCTAAAGGCGAGGCCATTGCGTGTTGCGTGGTTTAGTGGACACTAGAGCAATAAAATGATAATATTAAATATTTCGTTTTCTCGAGTGTGCACACTTTGCGCCCCTGCTCCACGACTGACGCCGCCTGCGACCGCTCATCACTGTAAATATTGCTATTATTTTTTGTATTTTAAGTTCACGCATCCCGCATGTACCAAGAAAGAGAATCACTACGTTCCTTACTGTTAATCTTTAATCCAAATTATTGTCTATTATTTAACCGTATTATATTTCTCGAGTGGGATTCGAAGCCACAACCTTTCGCGTTTACAGTCACACTTTGTATCCGTGCGCCACGGCAAGCTTTAAATTATTTAATATTTTGTTCGCTTTATTATCAATATTTTTAAAATTATATATATATACCTACATGGAATTTAGAATATATGAATATCGTAAGGTGTGCAAAGAAAATCAATTGTTAAGAATCTCATATTTGTATAGTAATTTGAACATACATTTTGGTTTAAATTTAAGTTCAAATAAAAAATTAGCTTCACGCTGTATCCCGCACACAGCAGGGTAGGCAGAGGGAACCTAGTGTTAGACACTCCGTTCCCCACTTTCTGCCGAATTTTGGAGGCATTGCGTGTTGAGTGGCAGAGCTCAACGCCGCGCTTTGCCTCGACACCAGAGCGAAGAAATGGAAATATAAATTTAAGTAAATATTTCATCTCCTCGAGTGGGGATCGAACCCACAACCAGTCGATTTTACAGTCACACCCTGTGCCACTGCGCCACGACCGGCCTCATATCTAATCTCTCGTCTAATTCCTGTTGAATTAGAATGTCAAGGATTGGTATGATCATTTTACGACTAATGCAATCAGGGCCAACAGCATCAGAAGTAATCGCCAATATATTCTCTTTAAAATCACTTTCGGTGAATTGAGCGAAATTAAAAATAGGATTTTTAGAAGTGGGTAAGGCACGAATTAGATTTTGAGAACTTAATTTAGTGGTTTTTTTATTTTTTTTATGGATAAGGCAAGGCAAACGAGCGTGCGGGTCACCTGATGGTAAGTGATCACCGCCGCCCACGACCCCGTGCAACACCAGAGGAGCTGCAGGTGCGTCGCCGGCCTTTAAGGTATGTTGGGCGCCGGAGCCCGGCATTACCTGATGCGAAACGCAGTGGCATAAAGCCATTACTTCACGCCGGTTTTAAATGCCGGGGGTGGTAATGATCCGGTCGAGTCTGCTCATGCGTGTTGCCATTGCTGGCGACGTGACTCTACCATACGTAGAAAATCAATTGTAACAGAAGGAGAGAAATGTTCATTTAATTTGTTCAGATCAATATTACAAGGATTGGTGTATTGCTTTGCCTTCCCAACTCCAATTGTCTTGAGAAATTTCCAGACTTTTTCTGTGTTGTCTTCTTCAACAACAGATTTATGGATATGGCGTCGTTGATTATCCGTACACACCATGTTACATCGATTCCGAGCCTTAGCATATTTCTCACGGTTACTATCTGAAGAGTCGTTTGAGTGTAATTTTTTAATGTCCTCTGTAAGCCAGGGAGCTGGTAGATGCTTAACACGTAGAAATCGGTCTAATAGGTGCATGATTATCGTACAGTTGGATTATAAGTGAGTTGAAAACAGCTACCTGATGCTCTACAGTAATTTCTGTGTAGCCTATGTTCCAGTCAATTTTTGTAGCATCTTCCCGCAAACTTTCTAAATCGATACTCGCAAAGTTACGCTGGAGAAGAATTCTTGATTTTGCTTTCTGTGGTTTAACTTTATAAGAAAGAAAGATGAGGTCATGATAAGAGAATGCAGTAGCATTACATTGACCATGCTTTTCAACATGGTCAATGGAAGAGACTAAGATTAAATGTAAGAGAGAAGGAGTACAGTTTGGAAATGAGTGAGTAGAGGATAGAGGCAGAATGTGCATATTAACACTATTTACAATGGCCTTTAACCGAGCTATTCGGCTATTATTTCTCAGCAGACATGTGTTAAAATCTCCCATAATAACTGAGTGATTATATGAAGGAGTCAGTTTTTCAAGTAGAATTTCAAAAGTTACGAAATAATCCACAGTAAGTGACGGGCTATAATACACACCTAGAAGGATTTTTGTATGTGTGAACGACAGTTCAATAAAAAAATGTTCAGGTCTAGCGGCATCACTTGTATTATAATGAGAGTAGTCGAGAACTGTAAATGGTATATGAGAGCGAAGATAAGTTGCAACACCCCCACAAGTGCGCCCTGCGCGATCATTTCGAACCAGATGAAATCCAGGTAACGAATAAGCTATTGATGGCAGACAGGGCTTTAACCATGACTCTGATATCAATAATACAGTATATAGTATAGATAATACAGTATATAGTATAGATTATATTCCACATACATATAAAAATGCATTTTAATATTAACTTCAGCAAATCAACACTAGTTTTTATACATTCTAGTTGTTCTAGCATATTTTTTGTAGTAATTTACATGTCCTCGTTCCGTACAACGGGAATCCCCCGATTTCCCATAGGTGTAATATAATGATCGACTTCCAGATTAAAAGCGTTACATGCACTATGCAGTACTTATTAAAAATATACATATATCTTTTTTTATTTATTAACATTCAAGCTTAGACCAATATTTTGACAACTTTCTTTCGGAGTAAGTTTCAGTATCCAATGCTTAAAATTTGCATTCTGATGCGTATCCCGCACATGCCAGTGTAGGCACAATAAGCCTGAAAAACTAGTGTTTACGCGCCGTTCCCATTAAAACACTTTCCATTCCACATTTTCCGCTGAATTCTGAATTCATTCCGTGTTGAGTGGCGGAATTCAACCCCACGCCGCCAGTGCCAATGTGACGAAATGAATATTTCGATCCATCGAGATCGATCTCGTGTCGAAATCAAACCCACAACCTGTCACGTTTACAATCGCATGCTTGTGCCCCACAACGAGTGGCCTCAACTGTCTATTACTGTGGTGATGATTGATTTGCTTACATGTCCATCATTTTCTTTCACTCATTAATCCAACATTAGGTAAATGTATATTATTTTTTAAGTACACTGTGTATCCCTTGTTTAACAAGGCAATAAGTATTTTTGATATAAAGACATGCCGTTCCCCACTTTCTGCTCAATTTTCAAGACATTACGTTTTTATTGTAGAAACTTAACGCCACTCTTGCTACCAGAGCGAGCAAATAAAAATATTTTACTACCCCGAGCGGGAAGTGAACTCACAACACTCTCCGCTTACGCACGGCCTCCATCATAGTAGTATCTTTTACCAAATTCATAAATATAATATCTGTATAATATAGAGCAGGTCTTAGTAAATGACTTGCTGTCAGGTCGGGATCGTTAAAGGACTTCGTTACAAGGGTCGTCTATATATATTACATTAGTTTACTGGTAAAGCCTTTTCCGTGTGCACTCAACACGTAATATTTTTAAGATTAAATAAACGTACATCCCCTTCTTAAGCAAAATATCACCTTTAGTGTCTTTGAACAAAAACTGAGTAACATAATAAAATTTAAACCAATTGGAAAGGAAAATTAATGAAAAACTATCCAGACTAAACAAGTTTTTATCAAAAACTCTTTAGTACACTCATTTATCATAGTAAGTATTTTTATTAAACGACACGGCAAAGTTGAATCTAGCCGGTTCAATTGAAACTTTTAAAAAAAATTCTGTAAAATAACCCATACTCTCTCTCGTTCCTATATATAAAAATGTAAAGACTACCTCTAAAATTCAGGCATACGAGAGTTTTTTCTATGAAAATGTTTGATTTAAAATTATTTCGCTAAATTTTGGATTTCCAATTTATATTATATATACACACTAAGGTATTTTCAGATGTTAGGCATCTTTTATCTACAGATTTGCCTTCGTTGCCTATTTTCTTCCGTTCCTGTAGGAATTTTAAGAAATTCTCTATTGGACTATACACCTCTACCGTCCCGCACCTACCTACAGGCCAAATATCAACTTTCCAAATCCAGTAATTTTGTCTGTGTGTTGAATAAGTCACTCAATAACAAAATAGTCTTGTGCATTATATAGATGTCACGGTGAGAATGAAGAAGAACGAATGAATTTTGGGCACGTCGAACAAAGGAGTGATGAAAGAATGGAATAAAGATTTATGATGAAAAAGTGAGTGGTAAGAGAGGTAAGGGGAGACCTCGGTTGACCTTCGAAAACACAGTATCAAAGATACTGGAGGAAGGTCACGTAAAAAGCATGAGGACGCCCCGGAGGGCATTTATGAAGAGGTCAATGGCAGTGGACGAGGCGAAAGAGGTATGTAGAAACCGTAGCGCTCCGTTCTATCTGACTACCCTGCTAGGGATAAAGCGTGAAGCTACGTATGTATATATTTTTCATACATATATATGTATGAAAAATATAAACCAATTTTAGTATGTGCCATTGAAAATAATAGATCTTAATTAACATTTTTGTAAATTGTCATAGTAAACAATTTATAAATTTAAGCGTGGGACTGTAAAGGCGACGGTTGTGGGTTCGATCGCCACTCAGAGAAAGAAAATATTTAATAATTTCATTTCCTCCCTCTGGTAACTAGGCAAAGAGCGGCATTGCGTTCCAGAACTCAACACAGAATGCGTCAAGAGTTGACAGAAAGTGGGCAATGGAAGTGTCTTAATGGAATATAAAGTGTCTGAACACAGGGTTCCCAGTTTTTCCCAGCGTGAGCTTCAAAAATAGAATAAAATTATTTATGATCATTCAAGTAAGTTACTCTATCATTCAGTAAAGAACTCCATCTCTCGAACTGTAATTTTTACTATACTAAAAAAAAGTGTAGTTTCATAAATATTTTCTAAATAATTTTTGAAGAAAATCATTTGTCAATCATAAGAAAGTTCTGCCAGAATTCTACTTTTTCAGTTGTTTTATATTAAATATTTTCGTATAATTGGACACTGTCTTGGCATAGTCGGACAGAATTTGACTGCGTGTGCAATAATTGTGGCTTCGAATCCTTTTTGGATTATACTAACTCAGGCCGTCGTAGCGCAAGTGCACACGTGTGTGATTATAAACGTGACGGTTATGGAATTCCCACTCGGGGGAAGAAATATCGAATATTTTAATTTCCTCGCTCTGGTAATGGGGTAAAGCGCGGCGTTGAGTTTTACCGTTTAACTCGATATACTTCCAGAATTCGGCGGTAAATAAACGGAGTGTCGTAACACTAGATTACCACGTTCTTTTTTAAACATTTTTAAAGTGTTAATCCACACTTAGGAAAGATAAATACTTATTTAGAAAACGTATAACAATTTGAACGTAGCGGGACTCGAACCCGCGCCTCCTGGAAACCGACCAGGAAAAAAAAAATAATAAATTTTTATACGTTTTCTAAATAAGTATTTACCACGTTCTTGTTGTTGCTTTGTGAGGGATATAGCGTGAAGCAAAAAAAATTTAAAACATAGCAGGAATTGAATCAGTACTATTTTGTGCTTAACTATATTTCGAATCAATTCACACAAACACAAGCAATAACAATAATATTAGAAAGCACTATCAAAAACGTCCTCAGTAATTTAATTTTGTTGAAAGAAATATAAAAGTAAAAATTAACCATAAAATGGAAATGTTGGAATGGCACAAAAACTGCAATGCTATACTTCAATAGATTAAATTGGAAAGTTAGTATTATAATATGATTATATCACCGTGGGCGACTAAGAATAATGTAATAGGTTCAAATTCGATTTCTGAAATTATTTGTATGGGGCCGTTCAAGTATTACGTAAGCAGTTTTTTGCAATTAATGAGAATATGATCCACAAATATGATAGTTACTCTAAGTAAGTCCAAGCGCTCTGACCACTGAGCCATACGTTCAAGCCATGTCATAATTATTATATGCTAGTTACAACTTGTTTAGGTTGTTAGCATCTCGGTATTATTCTTTTCTAAGTGTACAATTACACTTTAAAATTTTTTTTTTTACGTTTCAGGCAGAGAAAACCTCGGAACCTAGTGTTAAGACACTTGATTCCCATTAAAACACTTCCGTTCTCCACTTTCCGCCGAATTCTGGAACGCCGCGCTTTGCGGACAAAATTACAATATTAAATAAGAAATTTAATTTCCTTGAGTAGAAATCGAACCCACAACTTTCGCGTTTATAGTCGCACTATTCGCCTAAAAATGTTAAAAATATTTATTATATCACCTACTTGTTAAATATTGAAACGCGCTTAAGAAACGAAGATAACTTATAATAAATTTTATACTTTTATATTTTATAATTTAAAACCGTTTAAACTTTACTAATTTTAAGCGAAATTCGAGCACGCTTAAGCTTTTACCTCAGATTGAGAACTTGCAAGCATCCTTATTACGCTCGATGTCATAATACTAATATTACATTTTTTATTGTTCATATCTTAGTAGTAATTAAAAGAATAATAAAATATTATTGTATTACATTTTTTTTGGCATCGTGCTGTATGCCACATACAGCAGGGTAAGCAGATGGTATCTAGTGCGCCACACGAACTGGCCAGTTTTCGATACATAACATGTTGAGTAGCGGAACTCAACGCCGCGCTTTGTCTTGTTACGAAAACGAGTAAATTGAAATTAGTCATTGTTGCGAGTAAGAATTCAGTATCGTATTCAGACGTTCAGCGCACCAAGATGTCCTATGAAGAAGTTCCATATCCAAAAATGGACAAACTTGATATAATGTCATAAATAAAGTCAAAATTTAGAGCAAAAATTTAAGCAACTTGAAATTCTTTAAAAGAATGGATGTGGCCCATCTGTCGTTTTAAACACAATTTATGAGGCACACTGCGGAGTGCAACTTTAGCAGTAATAGGTAGTACAATAAACATAAGAAAAGGACTGAAACTGCCATTTTTATAATTTTGATTGCTTTTTTCCAGGGCAGGAACGTATTGTGAAGACATTTTGTTCACCATTATCCGTCAAATTTGAAATATTGTGTGATGAGTTGATTAAATAAGGACTCAACGTTGCGCTTCGTCTAGTCAGAGCGTGGAAGTGTAAAAAAAAATATTAATTGTGTTTTGGTTATCAAGTCCAAACTATTTAGAGTATTACTTCCCCAATATTTGACATTTACATATATTCAATGATAACTCATTGCAGTCGTTGTGTAATGGCACAGCTTCTAACTGTAAATGCAACGGCTATTGATTCGATTCCCATTATTAGCACCAGTTTTTAAGAATGGTGATAAGTCAAATGTAGAAAATTATCGCCCAATATCGATATTACCAGCTCTTTCTAAAGTTTTTGAGAGACTAGTCCACAAAGCCATATACCCTTCGCTACATACGGTCATAATTCCTGAACAACATGGCTTTGTTCAACTTCGCTCGACAAGCACTAACCTAGTGGTTTACACAAATCATTTATTTGAAAGTATTGATAATAATAAGCAAGTTGATAGTGGTTACACCGACTTTCGAAAAGCTTTTGACACAGTGGATCATAAAATCCTGTTGGGGAAACTTGCTTTTAATGGGATCCGTGGTAATTTATGTTTAAGTCATATATTACTAAACGTACTCAAAAAGTTGTCGTTATTAGTTACGAGTCAGATGTTGTGCCCATAACCTCTGGCGTTCCACAGGGATCTATATTAGGCCCCTCATTGTTTTTAATGTTTATTAATGATATTAAGAAATATTTTAAATTCTGTAACATTCTACTTTACGCGGATGACCTAAAAATTTATCATACTATAGACAATCTTAATGACCACTTTAGGTTTCAAGAAGATCTTAAAAACTTTTCAACATATTACAAAGACATTAAAGTTAATATAAATTTAAATAAATGTAAGCATATCATCTTCACAAAAAAGAAAAACTTTAGCCAATTTTCGTATAGGTTATATGACGTGCAGCTTGAAACTGTAAAGTCCATCAGAGTTCTTGAGGTCCTACTGGATCACAAGCTTCATCTTGACTTACACATTGAAAGTATTAAAAATTAAGCCTTTAAGATGTATGGCTTCGTTATGCGATCTACTAAAAATTTCAGGCGTCCTTCTTCCTATCTTACT
>DWLH01001557.1:0-12593 GCA_018249795.1 Heliconius telesiphe telesiphe | reverse complement strand
ATGTTTTCAATATATTAGATTTGTATGTGCTATGATGCTAAGAGAAAATAATATTATATTATACATTATACCGTATTTTAAAAACTACTAACTCTTGGCGAATCTTCAACTGCTCCCTAAATCCAACTTTCATAGTGCCTCCACACGACTCAATCGTCAGTTCTCCACAGGAGTTGTCCACAGGAGCTCACGCAGAAAACACGTCGACCACAATGGAAAATGATAAGCATTTGCGATACTAAGCATAGTGTAGCTGTTTTCACAACTAGTAATAAACTAGTTATTAAATGAGTTGAAATACACCCCGGAAAATTGGCATAATTATTTGTGGATGATTGAGAGAATTAAATATTTTCTCGAGTAGAAATCGAACCTACAACCTGACGCGTTCACAGTTACACTTTGTGCACACGCAGGAATTGTTTGCAAAGTCCACCTCTTCCCTCTTCCGACATAATTCAGTGACACACGTGCGCACTTCCACGCTTCTTTAAATTGTGCAACCGCAATGGAGACGGATTTATTTAATAACTGCCGCCGATGAACGATAAATTTTGTTTTGTTTTGTTACCAAAGAAAATTAAAATAATTGATTCCCTCGAGTGGAATGAAGCCCACAACCGTCACTTTTACAGTCACACGTTGTGCCAAGGCGCTGCGACTAATAAAATCTTTTATTTAGTTTTCTTTTTGTAAGACAAATTTGTGTTCCCAAGTGACAATTCGGCTTGTACACTCACCGGAAATCCATTAAAGAATAATAAGTCTATAATAATATTATTATACTCGTCGCATTCATAATATGGTCGGGAAGACAATCTATGGCGATTTCTAAGAAAAAATATATATAAATTAAACCGATTTCAATTATTTACTAAATCCCACTAAAACTAACTTTGTTTCCGCCATTTGAGTTTTTTTAAAATTCTCAGATAACGATTGTTACAGATTATTAATATAACAGGGTGTAACGGTCGTCTATGCGTTGAGGACCTTAGTATCTGTCTATTTCACCCCCACATATATGTTCAGCGATAATTATAGTAATGTCCGATCTAACTACAGGCCTATTGCTATCACCTCCCTGCTCTCAAAAATCATGGAGAGCATTATCAATAGCCAGCTCTTGGTTTATCTCTAGGATCACCGATTGATTAATGACCGACAATATGGCTGCCACCATTACCCATCGCTGGGCTGCGGCTATTGAAAGCAAGGGAGAGGGCCTGGCAGTTAGTTTGGACATGACGAAGGCCTTTGATCGAGTGTGGCATGAGGCGCTCCTGGCTAAACTTCCATCCTTCGGGCTTCCCGAGAATTTATGCAAGTGGATTGCCAGCTTTCTCACTGGGCGCAGCATCAAGGTCGCTGTCGACGGTTTTTGCGCTAAACTTACGTCCGTGAACGCTGGTGTTCCCCGAAGCTGCGTGCTGTCCCCTACGCTGTTTCTTCTGCATATCAATGGCATGTTAGAGGATTCTAGCATTCATTGCTATGGAGCTGATAGCACGGTGGATGCTGTTTACTCCGGCCGAGCAAGTCTTTCTCGTCAAAACGCTGAACAGTGCCGAAATAAACTTGTGTCTTCTGTTGAGGCATCCCTCGACAATGTCTCCTCGTGGGGTGAAAGGAACTTAGTTCAGTTTAACCCCCTGAAGACAAAAGTTTGCGTGTTAACCACAAAAAAAAAACCATTTATCGTATCACCAGTCTTTCAAAACATTCCCCTTACAGCCGCGCCCAGTATCAGTATATTGGGCCTTAATGTTTCGAGTGACTGCCAGTATCGCGATCATCTGGAAAGCAAGGCCAAGTTGGCCTCGAAGAAGCTGGGGTTTATCAACAGAGCGAGACGGTACTTCACGCCAAAACACCGTTTGGCCCTATATAGAGCCCAGGTTCGGCCTCATATGGAGTACTGTTCTCATCTCTGGGCCGGTGCACCCTAGTATCAGCTTGAACCATTTGATCGCATACAACGTAGAGCCATTCGAATCATTGGGGACCCAATAATCTGTGAAAGGCTTGATACTTTGGCTTTGCGTAGAGACGTCTCCTCGCTGTGCGTTCTCATGGGGAGTGTTCTGAAGAACTGTTTGACCTGTTACCTGCCGCCGAATTTTCTATCCGCACAGTACGGCACTAGTTAAAATATCATCCACACCACCTGGATACGTGGCAATCCACTACTATGCGGTTTCGTAGAAACTTCCTTCCACGCGCCACGGAACTGTGGAATGGCCTACCCGCAGCAGTGTTTCCAGGTCGATATGACATGGGTACCTTCAAAAAGCGCGTCTATCTCCACCTTAAAGGCCGGCAACGCACCTGTAGCTCCTCTGGTGTTGCACGGGGTCGTGGGCGGCGGTAATCACTTACCATCAGGTGACCCGAACGCTCGTTTGCCTTGTCCTTTTCTACGCCCGCTTCAAATATACAAATGTTTATTTAAGTGCATTAAAAAAAAAACAGCTAAGCGTGATTGGCTCACTGAGGGTTGTGTACCAAGTTTAGGATTGTGATTGGGAAATACCTTACATGTTTTGTTGATGTGGCGAATAAAGTTAACAAACTTAAGTTTGTTTGTATATGATCATACATTTATTTTGTTTTTGGTAATAATTTTTTTCTATGAAATGTCCATAAATTTCTACTATTTAGATAAACCTTTTTTTTTGTATTGTAAGTTCTTATCTTATTCCTTTATTTGTATTGTAAGTTTTTACTTTGTCCTAAACTTCAAACTGTAGGTGTACGGGAAGTACAGTGTAGGTTTTGATTACGTGGTTGAATTTCATATATATGATCTTGACACACGGACAGACGAACAACAAAGTAGTCCTTTCGTTATTTTCCTTTTCAGGTGCAAAACCCTAAAAATTAATTAATTATTTTAGTTTGGTTATGCTTTAAATAAATCGTGATTTAAGGAATTGATTTGTTATTATCGTATTTAATAATATAACCGTAATAGCGCGCACACTGCAAACGTAGTTTTTCCCATATACATTCCGATTCCGTAAAAATTTCGAGTATCCATAGTAATTTAGGGTATTTCGAAAACATAGATTATATATTGCTCCACATATCTGTATCTCTCATGAAGAAATTTCAAGCGATTTTGAGAGAGCGTCAGATTACATTGGAGAATCTTAAATCTTGAAATTTCGGTCTATTCTATAACCTCGAGTTTTTTCTAACACCACCATAACCAGAAAGTTTCGTTTTACTATAGTTAAAAATAAGCGTCGAAAACACGTCGGAAGCCAGGAGCGCACAGACGGTGTATGTTCCTCCTGGAGTTCATTTGAGTGATATACATTGTAGTTTATTGGTTATCATTAAGACATTTGTGGTTCCCACTTTGAACTACAAATTTGAACGTAGCGGAATTCGGAACCTTTGTTTCTTGGAAACGTTTTAAATGCTCTTCCTAAGCGCAACGCACTTAGTCATACGGATGGTTTCTAAAAAAGTAATGGTTTTAATCATTGGTAACTCTAAATATAATTGTGGTTTACCCATTGTTATTGACTTATAAACAATTTATCATAGTATTTATCAATATATGACGCAATTGAGGTTACGCTCTTGACTACGTAACAGGGTAGACAGAGGGGATTTAGTGTCAAGACACTCCATTCCGGAATCCTACGAAACGGCACAGTAGTGGAGTGTCACGTATCTAGATTGTGTGGATGGTATTTGAGTTTGTGACGTATTGTGCGGTTAGAAAATTCGGCGGCAGGTAACAGGTCAAACAGTTCTTCAGAACACTCACCATGATAAATGCGATAGAGAACGCACAGCGAGAAGACGTCTCTACGCAGAGCTAAAGTATCAAGCCTTTGAATTATCGTTGGGTCCCCAATGATGATTTTATTAATAAATAAAAATATACAGGGTATTTCTCAATCGACGAGGAAACATGGCCGTCGATGAAGGCTGTTCTTTGTACACCATAGCAAGGAACTTTAATATTATTTAAATATATTAATTCCTTCGAATCAGACCCTGTGCCAATGCGACACGATGGCCTCCTTCTTATTTTGGATTTACCCACCTATAACGTACGCTATATAAAATACAATATTTACATTTTGCTTATCAATTTAAAGTGTATTGCATTTTAATGCTTATCATTTGACCCTAGAGAAGAGATCACCACTTTTAATATATTTATAATAAGCTAGTGCTGTTGTTTAACAAATTAAATGTCGATATTTTTAATCGACATTTTGAAATAAGCCAACGCCATTTTTGAACGTACCGTATTAATTTGATTATTTGTTATGTTTCACCCGCGTAGCCAAATGGTAACAAGTAAGAGTACGCAAAATGCAATTACAGCTTTCATGCTCACCTGTTTTTGCTAAATTTTTCATTGATTCTCTTATTGGTACTGGCGTAATGTAGCCTATAGCATTACTCGACAAATGGATGGTCCATGTATTTGTTATATACTTGTTATAACTTAAAAAGTTTTTTTCACGTCGAACTAATATTAGCGCGTTCAACCATCAGCTTTATAATATTAAGCTTTATTTTTGTAGATATAGAAAAATATTGGTAATATATTTAGTCATGCCTTAAATTGTTATAAAAAGAAAGAAAGAAGAAAGATTTTTTTTATTGTGTAACATTGATTACTATTATAGTATTTTAGTTTAATACATTAATATACCTACCTACCTACCTACCTACTTACCCTGCTCTGTGCGGGACACAGCGTGAAGCTGAATAAAAATATATAAAACTTATTCGCTGCTTTTATTACAGAAAACTGTTTATATACAGTCCTTTAAAAGTTGAGGCTTGTTACCAATAGTAGTCCGCACTTTTAATATAGGAAATTTCTTTTAAGGAATACAAAATAGAGTAAGCGTTTAGAGCAAGCCTTATTCGTTAATACTGACCATAAATCATAATTCAGTGATTTAAGATCAGGACTAAATGACGGCCAGTTTTCAGCTTTGATGAATTCCGGAACGTTCGTTTCTAACCAAGATTCGATGCATTAAGCTTTATGACCCAGCACCGAGTCTGAAAGGACTATTCTTGGTTATTCAATATGACGTTATTAAGAGACGTAACTAAGAATGTTATCTTGATATACTTGTGCCGATGTTTTGATATTTTTATCACAATAATGTGACTCATTCACTTTTTCATAGCTACACCCCATCAGACCATCACAGAAGATGGATAATGCCCACGTTGTACTCTGTTGACTATTTGAAAACTTATTTAGAGCTATCAGCATAAATACGGTAATAATGTTTGTTAAAATATTGCTCAATTTTTAAATAAATCTCCTCCGTAAATATATTTTTTCTGTGACCTCTCTCTGCTTAAGTATTTGTTTTGATTTAACTGCCCTATTCTTTTAAAAATGATTAGTGAAGATATGACCAGTGCGTCTTTTGGAGGCTGCAAGTCCTAGGTCATTTAAAATATGCGGTACCTAGTGGATGCTATCTTCATCTTCCGGGATAAAATCTTTTGCTTTCGGATAGGATTTCTTAGAATTCTTTCTGCTTTGATTTTTTTTCTATCATAAACAGAGGAGGTTTCATTTTCCCTATCAAAAGCCAGCTATACAAAGATTTGACTAATAAGAAGCTTATGGAGGATTTTATAAATTGTATTTGGTTCATATCTACTTTATATGTGGTAATGCAACCACAGCGATTCGGTTTTCTTTATCACTCCACTTCCTTTTACATTATATTGGCGCAAGAATAAGAAAACAAAATGAATAAGAAAAAAATAAATAATTTGTTTATTGTTAATTGTACAGGCCCGTCGTGGCGCAGGCACATAGTGTGTTTCGGGGAAATGAAAATTAAATGTATATTTTCATTTCTTCGCTCTGATTCCATCATTCCACTCAATAGAATGCCTCCAGAATTCGGTGGAACGTGGGGAAATGAATGTCTTAACACTAGGTTTGCTCTGCTTTCCCTGCTATGTGCGGGATACAGCGTGAAGCTGTAAATTGTTACTGTATTTATAGGCAGATTAACTAATTACAATCCAAAAACACTTGGAGTAACCTCCACGGCATCCTGGTACAGCGTCTGACTGCAAAAGTAACGGTTGTGGGATCCCTACTCTGAGGAATAAATTATTTCCATTTTCTTGCTCTGATAATACATGGCCAATGTCTTAAAAATTGGCTTAACACTTCCCACTGTCTATTTTGCTATATGCGGGTGAATCCCGCATATAGTTACCGTTAAGAACATGCCAGTAGGTTAACCATTATGATAATTTCGTAGATATCGATATCGCTTTTTTTCGATAATCGGCCACCACTAAAAGTATTATATAAGCAGAATATTGTCTCAAATGTAAACCATTTAACAAAGTGCTACGAGACTGGATTAAAGAAAACCATGCGGTAAATATTTTAATTATTTTATACACGACAAGAAAATCGCCGCCTGAAGTAGCCGCCGTAGCTGTAGTCACGACGGTTGTGGTGTCGATTTCCCCCTTTAAAGAATGAATTATTTCCATATCCTTACAAGACAAGGCTCGGTGTTTAAATTCAACACTCAATACGTAATATTACGAAATCTGAGCGGTAGATGGGCAACGGAGTGTCTTAACACTAGGATTAATCAAATCAAAAATAATATAATGTAATTTACAGGATCATCTATGGAATTATTTTGGCATTGACATTTTCATACTGCTCTTCACAAAGCAATTCAGATGATTTTGGAGATTTACTTCTGATAGGAATGTCAAACAGTAAGTACCTATATCAATATACAGTGTTTTTGTCATCACCACTTTAAATAAAATCACAGTTTTAACTACTCTATAAAAGCCTAAAACAATTAAAACAAAAAAGATTTTGTCAAAAAAAAATCAAACAAAATAATTAAAAAAATTATCGTTGTAAAATAACATGCCATTTGTTAAGAAAGACGACACAGACACACCCTATCAAAACGACAACATCGCACACGCCTCATTTACGAAAACGAGTCGTAGATATTGGTAATCGCGTAAAATAAAACGAGAGATATCCCTTTCACTTTCTGGTATTTCTTTTGGGAATGAAAGTGGCACTTTGGCAATGATTAGTAGTATTTTTGTAGTAGTGTAGTAGTAGTAGCAGTAGTAGTAGGTGTTTATTAGTATAATATTTATTATAATTGGTTAAAACTTATTTAAAATTTCTCATATTCTTTAAGGTTGTGTGACCGACATTGGCGAGGAAGGAGTATGTGTCAAAGCGTCTCAATGCGTAGTCACACCTCCAGCGGTAGATCGAGCGACGCTTTTTAAAATACGGTGAGTAGTAACTAACTAAGTAAAAAAAATGCAAGTTGTCAGTTAGATATGTACGTATGTATTTAATATTATTGCAATTGGATAACACTTTGTAGTACGATTATGGTGTTAAAGATTTTCTCCTAATTAATTATTTTATACTGAGGCCAGTCGTGGCGTAGGGGCACAAAGTGTGACTGTAAAACCGACTGGTTGTGGATTCGATCCCCACTCGAGGAGATGAAATATTTACTTAAATTTATATTTCCATGTCTTCCCATTGAGTGTTGAGTTCTGCCACTCAACACGCAATGCCTCCAGAATTCGGCAGAAAGTGGGGAATGGAGTGTCTTAACACTAGGTTCCCTCTGCCTACTCTGCTGTGTGCGGGATACAACGTGAAGATGATTTTTTTTCAAAATATTATATTATATTTTGCCTTTGTTAATTATAGGACTCTCAGTGCTACAACCGCAAAGCCAGTTGCTACGTAAGTAAACTTTATGTTATAGTGCAATGTGATTGAAATAATAGCAAGGCCAAAATGAGGCCAGGGTTGGGGCGGGGGCACTTAAGCATACCATTGTAAACGGGACAGCGTGTAGGCTCGATTCCAGATAGAGAAAATGAAATATTTAAAATGTTCATTCTCTCTGGTAAAGAGGCAAAAGCGGGGCGTTGAGTTCCGCCACTCAACATGCAATGCCTCTAGAAGAAAAACAGAAGTGTCAGTATTAGTTTCATTCGCTGCCCAATTTTCGAGATATTTCATGTTGAGTGGCGAAACTCAACTCTACTCTTTGTCTTCTTATCAGATTGAGAAAATTAAAATAATTTATTCTAATCATTTTCATATTATTGCTATAAAATTTTATTCTGTTAGACAAAAACAATTTGCTAATATTTTTTTATTTTTTTCCAGAAACCAGTGTGGTTGGTCTAAAATGTGCTGTCCAAAAACCAAGGTGTCCATAATAGACCATAATGTGAAAACTCCAATTCAATTAGGCTGTGGATATAGCAATCCTGGCGGTACTAGCATCAGAATTTCCAACAAAGCTACTGACGCTGCATATGCTGATTTTCCATGGATGGTTGCCTTAATGCTGTACGTATCTCATTTTAAAAACGTAAAAGTATATAAATTATAATACTTTTTAATATAATTATATTTATTTAGAACAATACAATAAGCGAACATATCGCTAAAAGAGCGATCAATTCCAGGCAACTTTTGGGTATCTATTAGATCAAATAAAAAGGAAGGGAGTCTACACTGTACAGGGTGGAAATCTAGTTATATATTCATATCCATAATATAAAAAGAAACTGAAAAATTCTTGGAGGCACGTCGTGGCGCAGCGCCACGAAGTGTGACTGTAAAATCGACAGGTTGTGGCTTCGATCCCCACTCCTCGAGTGGGGATGAAATATGTACTTAAATTAATATTTCCATTTCTTTGCTCTGGTGTTGAGGCTAAGCGCGTTCTGCCACTCAACACGCAATGCCTCCATAATTCGGCAGAAAGTGGGCAACGGAGTACCTTAACACTAGGTTCCCTCTGTCTACCCTGCTGTGTGCGGAATACGGCGTGAAAGTGAAAAATTCTTTGAGGTCGTCGTGAGGCAGAAGCACTGCATTTGACTATAAACGCGGCTTTCATTTCCTCGCTCTAGTACACATACAAAGTGTAGTTGCACTAGTCTACTACTAGTATTCTCAGAGCTCGATTTTTTTACATCTAACTGTTTAAGATACGTTTCGATATAGCAAGCATAAAGTATTCCTGGTTTTTTTAGCAAAAAAAATATCGTAGAGCAGATATTGGAGGATAAAATTATCGGTGGAGGCACTCTCATCCATCCTTCAGTTGTGATGACGGTGGCCCACAAGGTGTACAAGACACAACCCAATAAGGTTTGTCGAAGGAAGTTGATATTTATCGGTTTGTATGGTATGGCTGTTACCCTGGCACGCCCTACGTACGATGAGTCGAGTTGTCGAGATTTGTCAAAATTATAATGGTGACATAAAGATATTTAATCTAAAATAATATTGTAAAATAATACCCACAAATGAAAGAAGGAGATTCATAACGACTGCTGCTGTTAACAAGTCATATTTGTATAGAGGAAATTTGTAAAAATCCTACCTACAGAAATGCTAATAATATAAATAAGTTGTAACAACCGTATAAGAGTTCCAACGTAGCCTGATGAGAACGTATGCAATAGTGGTTAAAGTGCTTGGACAGTATACAAAAGGGCGCAGATTCAAATTTCGCTACGCTTAATTTTTTTATACGTTTTCTTGTCATATGTCACGACACTCCGTTCTTCACATTATGTCTAAATTCGATACATTACCTGTTGAGTGGCGAAATTCAACGCCGTAATCCTCGTTGGCCTCGCAGAATGAAACAAAAAATAATATATTAACATACTGTGGTAGCACAGTGAATGACAGTAAACACAAATACCATGTGGGTTCGAATTCCCAGTTTGGGAAAGTAATTATTTTCATATTTTCGCTGGGGTAAGCACGCAATATCTCGAAAATTAGGCGGTACACGATGAATAAGGTGTTTTAACTCTGGGTTCCTTTTGTCTGTCCCGCTTTATGCAGGATACAGCGCGAAGATGAAATAGAGCATAACCTACCTTTCAGTTAAAATGTCGAGCTGGCGAATGGAACTTGTCTGAAGAAAGCGAACAACATAAACACCAAGATAGAGATGTAGCGAATGTCATCAGTCACGAAAGCTACGACAATGGTATTATACATATAGTTATATTTAACAAAAAAGTTAATATTAAGGATTAATCTAAGCCACATTATTATATATTATTTTATAGCCAAATTATACAAATTCTTTACAAAAATTTGTAGCCTATGTGTTATACTGATGTATAAGCTACATTATTGTTAAGTTTCATTTGAATCGGTTCAGTAGTCTATCCATCCTCACTAACTTTCATATTAATTATATTAAATATTACAGAGAGTCATACGCGGCTTCGCTCGTTTAAAGTTACTTTTATAGCTAAAGGATACTATTTTTTTAACAAAAAGTATCCTTTGTCCTTTTTAATCCCTCTAAGAATATGTGTACAAAGTTTCATGATAATCGGTTGAGTTGTTTTGGCGTGAAAGTGTAACACATATTTATAATATGAATATGATTAAATTATGATTATTATATAGTAGAACTAGCTTTTATTGTATAATATTACGTTTACAGCCATACACTGTGTCGCTGCGCCATGACGGCTGACGAATTTATCGAGATATTGCTGTAATTTAACTCTTTGTCAACAGTGTACATTTATTACGACGTAGCACTACTGGTTTTATCATCGCAATTCGATTTGGCGAGTGCACCTCACATTGGAGTGGGATGCTTGGAGCCCAAATTGCCGAGTCCTGGCACAGTCTGCTACAGCATGGGTTGGGGTATGGATGTGAGGGCTAATAATAAAAGTGCAAAATTTCTTAAAAAGGTCTGTATTTTTATTTCAGCTTTAATGATTTTTCAAATTATAATCTTTTACTCATTTAACCACAGATAACAATTTTAATATATTTTTCGCTCCAAATATCCGTTTATGGGTCTAGTAGTTGGTCTAACTAGCAATTAGTGTCTTTGACTTCTACTTTACCATTTTGACCGATTTGATTATAACAACCAACTCTATCATGTATGATACTTTTTTAATATCATATATATATATATATATATATATATATATATATATGATATCATATATCATAACTTTAAAAAGTCGACGTTTATCCAGAATTTAAATATCATATGTTTTATCTATTTGGAGGTGTTGCTAATCACGGAATGTTTTTTTTAAACAATCCGTGGTAATTATTACAAGACAATTAACAATTAATTAAATGTTCATTGTGATTTCTGCACAAACAAATGACCAATTCCTAATATTTAATAGTAATAGAAAGCTTTTTTTTACAGCTGGAACTGCCTTTAGTTGGGAAAGATGATTGTGAAAGGTTATTAAGACAAACGATACTCGGAGATGGTTACAAATTGCACAACTCTCTAACCTGCGCTGGAGGTGAACTTGGTGTGGACACTTGCGATGGTGACGGAGGCTCCTCACTCGTCTGTCGGATACCAGTACGTAATTTCCGCAAAAACAGATAGATATTGTGTATTGAATGTCGCTAACTTTATCAGACTTTGGACAGTTTCTCGCTTTTTTTCACGCATAGTAGTATATCTATCTGCCTACTCTAAAGATCATAGTGTTGAGATATTTTATCGTATACGCATCGCCTAGTTTTCGTATTGTGTTTTTTTTGTCTACCAGAGCTTAAAAACTGAGGCCAGTCGTGGCACAGGGGCACATGGTATTGTAGGTTCGATTCCCACTGTAGGAAATGAAATTATATAATAGTAACAAGGCAAAGCGTGGCGTCGAGTTTGTGACGTCGACTTAAAACGAAAGTGGCGATACCCCGTTCCCCACTTTCGTTTTAAGTGGTGGAACTAAACGCTGCGTTTTGCTTCAACACCAGAGCGAAATATAAATTTAGATTGGTATTATATTTCCTCGTGTGGGAATCGAACCCACAACTAGTGGCGTTTACAGTTACACTTGCCCTGTGCCACGGCTAGCCTCAAATTTAAACATAAATATAATTTTTAACATGACTCACTTTTCTTGTTTCTCTCCATCTATTTCAATAATCGAAACTTTCTAAAAAAAAAATCTTTTTTAGGATAAAGAAAGGCTACGTTACTCGGTGGTGGGGATGGTGGCGTATGGAGTCGATTGTTGGAACCAGAACGTGCCCGGGGTTTATGCAAAAGTACCGGAATTTTATGACTGGGTTACAAGCAAAATGAAAATTCTTAATTTGCAAGCCACTAATTCTTTCAAATATTAAAAATAATTAAAATACTCTGTAAATATATTCATATGAAGTTCTTATTTATCACCTACAGTTTCATACTGTTAATTATTTTTTTCTGCTTGGGCTGAGCGTTGATCTCTCATCCATTTTATATATATTTCCTAGCCATCATGATGGAGGGGTAACAAATAAAAACTCAACAATATGTTTGATGCGTTATCAAGATTCTCTACTAATATAGTCACTAGAGAGCGTTGCTCTATATCGTTGCATATCTGTTTCTACTTTGTCAAATATACATTCCTTGAAAACTTTAACTATTTTGTCTCCAATCGCGTTTTCACGCTAAAAAAATGAAATAAAAAAGAAGAAAACCTAATTTAGCTTAAATTAACCTACATATATAACAACGTTATGTATA
>DWLH01001556.1:0-12595 GCA_018249795.1 Heliconius telesiphe telesiphe | reverse complement strand
GCATGAAAATGTGCCAAGTTTTCTATTGAATTGTGTGTGACACAAACTAACAGATTTACCGTATTTTTTAGACATATTTAAAGTGTTATTCCACACTTAGGAAAGAAAAATACTTATTTAGAAAACGCAGCGTTCGAGTCCCGCTACGTTCAAATTTTTATACGTTTTCTAAATAAGTAGATTTACCGTATTTTTAAACATTTTTAAAGTGTTATTCCACACTTAGGAAAGAAAAATACTTATTTAGAAAACGTATAAAAATTTGAACGTAGCGGGACTCGAACCCGCGCCTCCTGGAAATCGACCAGGCGCTCTGACCACTAAGCCATAAGTTCAAACCTTTACAAAATTTACCGTAATTTCCAATTTTAATTAGCACAAAGCTTTGAAGGATAAACTTGAATATTATATAAGTTTATTTTTTATTCAAATGATCTCGTTTGTAGTGTCTATCCGTTTATAGAAGTAGCTTCATAATTATTAAGGAAAGAATATATTTTGTGAGGCAAAATCAAACCAATTGAAATGAAAACATGAAAATATCCTAATGTATGTGTCCTATATTGTATTTGGTATTTATATTAAATTTGTTGTACATTTTCTAGTTTCTACTAATTCCTCAGGTGCATGATTTTTATAAGACAAGCGTATTGTGTTGCATACATAATATTATGTACGTTATTATAAAAGGTTAATAAATATACCATTAACGTCAATTAAAATAATTTCAATAAAAAAAATTAATAGCGATGCATTAAATATTATAAACTAAGCGAACTCCGTAAATTGACTTCGATAATTTAGTAAGTCAATAAAGGGTTCCGTCGGAAGGTAAAGAGGGGAAATTAAAACATAATAAATTATGTTTTCATTTGCGTACGGCACCGCGCTGCGCGCTGTTGTTGCGGACAAAGAACTTCGTCTTTTTTTAAATAATGGTTTGTGTAGAGACGTTTTATTAATAGACTTCTGAAAATTGATCTATCCGGAAGACTCCTCCCTTCGTAAAACTAAGACTAAGGAAAATAAGCGAATTTTCATTGATTCCACGTTTATATTTTATAAACCATAAAAAAGAAAAGAAAATCAACATTATAAAAGAAGAACGCCTTAAGTATTCATTGATAGATATTTCATCAAGATAAGAGAAGTCTGGGTAATACGGTAAGCTAGAAACTAAAGTCGTATATTTCGTTATACCTGCCTAAAGCTAATTATAAAGTTGGCCACAACTCGGGAACAGTTTCGGTAAGCGTATTTCGTTACCATCCAGCATACTCATACATACATACATAAATATTACTACTCACCTTATACGTATTAACTAAAGGAGCTAATGTAAAGTAAGACGTAATTAACTTGCATGTTTTTGTGTTACAGTAATTTACTAATTAATATTAAGTAAAAAAGTACAACTCTTGTAATATTTTAATTATAAGGGATGATTACACACTTATATTATGTTTTGTTTTATTATTTTCTAACATGACGAAATGTCTTAAATTGAAGTGAAAAGTGTACGGAGTGTCTCAATACTAGTTTCTTTCTGTCCACCTTGTCAATATGTCTTGCATTGATATATCGTGAAGCTGAAAAACAAATTCCTCAAGCAATATTTAAATTAACTATCATTGTCTAAGCTCCAGTTCCTACCTACCGACTAAGGCTTAACGAAGTCGAATCCATATTTTACATCATATCGTCTACTGTAGAGTGTATATGGTAGTACGTGTGGTAGAATAACGTCGCCAGCAATGGCAACACGCATGGGTAGACTCGACCGGATCATTACTACCGCCGGCATTTAAAACCGGCGTGAAGTAGTGGCTTTATGCCACTGCGTTTTGCATCAGGTAATGCCGGGCTCCGGCGCCCAACCCTTCTTAAAGGCCGGCAAAGCACCTGTAGCTCCTCTGGTGTTGCACGGGGTCATGGGCGGCCGGTGTTCACTTACCATCAGGTGACCCGAACACTCGTTTACCTTGTCTGTTCCATAAATATATATATATATATATATATATTTTGTTTGTGTGCATAAATATAGGCAAGTTGATATTATTAAATCCCACTGGAATCGTTAAAATTTACACTATAAATAAAATTGTTGATATTTGTGTACTTATTTAACAAATTTACTTTAAAACAAAATTAAAACTATAATACCTACATAATACGTAAACATAGTTAATGTTTTTCTTTTGGTATTAATTATTTTCTTATATTCTCTACAGAATAATACTATTTAATTTTGGCGTAAATAAGCTGTAAATAATAATTATATTGTTATTTCAAGGCAAAATCTATCTATTTAGTTTACAAAAAAGGATAATTATTTTTATATTTAATTATGGTAGAATATATAAAAGCAAAATAAAGACTATTTTCATATTTAATAAATTGTCCATGATAACTTTGAAGGACATCGTGGCGCAGCGGCACAAAGCTGTAACTGTAAACGAGGTGGTTGCGGGATTGAATACTACTCGGTGGGATTAATTATTATTTATTAATATTTTTACTTCTTGGCTCTGGTAATAAGGCAAAACTAACGTGAGTGCGGCCTCTCAACACACAGTGCTTCGAAAATTCGGCGGAAAGAGTGGAATGGAGTGTCTAATAATATGTTCCCTATAACTTCCCTGCAATATGTAGGATACAGCTGAAAAAAGAAACTTTTAAGAAAATTCTGTCATATGCTTTATATTTACGCATCTTAAGTATTTAAAATTTAATTTTTTTCTCTATAAATCTATGTAAAATAAAAATACAATACCCCGTAGGCACGACAGTCCCGCTATCATGCCGAATCACACCACCTCGCCTTATCAGTAGCATTGATTATTGGGCCCCGCCTCCTTCAACTTTCACTTGCTAACTAAATTATTATATATATTATTCTATTTTACATCATGTTATATATTTTGTATGATAAGTTGTGAGGAGCTATTTAATAAAATAAAATTAAGCGGCGGAACTCAACACCGCTCTTTGTCTCGTTACCAGAGCAAAGAAATGAAAATATTATAATATGAATATTTCATTTCCTCGAGTAGGACGAATCCATAAACTGTTGTGTTTATAGTCGCACACTGGTGCCCCTGTGTCATAACAGGTTTCACGCTTTTGTATAAATTCTGTAAAGGTAAAGGCTCCTCTATATTATATAGAGGTAATAGAAACACAGAATATACCTTTCAACATAACACCCTTCGGCAGAACTCCAGATTTGCCATCTGGAGTTCGTATAAGATTAGTAAAATGCTTACCAAATTTTCAAATATCAAACGAAAATAAACAAATTTACAGAAAGAGAATGTAATAAAAATATTAAACTGAAATTGTTTGAAAGCAACGTTTTAGAATAACGTTTTCACTTCGCTTTTATTTGAATACTCCATAGAAAATATCATTTATTGAATAAAATTATATAACCGCTGTGGAGAAATAAAGCGTAAATGGTACAGCGTCTGACTTTAACACTCTGTGACTGATGTGGTAGTCTAGCACTGATTTTCAAATTTAAGCACCGTCGCTTTCAGTACCTTACTCTAATGAGCTTACGCGTCGAAAAGTGTGTAACACCTGGTCACAGAGGGCCATAGGGGGCCCACATTCTCCATGGAGGGAGGAAGGTGTCCACGAGACCACCGCGTCAGTTAAATGGTACCATTTAACTGACGTGGTTTCGTACTGTCTCTTTCAAATAATGTGTGTCTTTGTATTATTTTGCGTTATTTTAAAATTGGATTTTACTAACATAAATTATATTTATTTATGTTAACACACACATACAGTTTGTTTCATAAAAATCGGTTCATTAAAAAAAAAGTTATCGTCATTTCAATGAACTCAAGGCATTAGTTTGCCTGCGAATGTTATATAGCAATCGCGCTGGTAGGATTCCTGGCTAAAGAATGACATTCGAAACGTCTTGGTTATATGACTGTTGATAAAAAAATATATATTTGAAGCACTATTATACAATATTTTATACAATAAAATAAACAAAATTGAATTGTTAGTGGAGATTACCTTCATAAATCATAACAGTTAAGTTTTAGTCGTAATTAATTCAACACAGAGATAAAGAACGATTTGGTCTTGAAAGAAATATCAAGTAAATACAAATATTTTTTAGTTTAGAAATAAATCTATATAAGAATGCCTAAAAAAACCCTTCTACGTGTACACTGTAATAACTACATATTTACCAATTATACACTTAGCTAATAATATATGTAACTAATTTAAAAACTGTACAGGAGTTAACCTTGCACCACGATGACCTCTAATTGTTATTATTTTATATAAATGAATATTATATTTATATTTATTTATACTTATAATACACAAAATTATCATTTAAAACTGTCTTTATTAGGAGCAGAATTACGAATTTATATATATACACTTTATAACTAATATTATAACATAAAACAAAACTTAATCCCATAATATACGGTGGAATTTCTGAATCAAGTTCTTGTATAGACGTATTAGATACTTTGACTAATAAATTGAAGTGGAAAGTAAAACGCGGTAATGTTAGAAACTACTACTACTACGTTCAATATTTGTGTTCACGTAAATGAAGCCCTCGAGCGATTGTAAAGTAAACTGCAGTGTAGTGTTGAAGAAAGCGGACACTGACGGCATTTGTAGAGCCTGTATAGTCACCGGTAATTGTATTTTATAGTTCTTAGTTGTGTTGTTTACAGTAAAATTTTGGTAATATTATTTATAAAATAGAGAGCGCGCGTCACGCGCGAGAGCGTTAAGACCCTGGTCCTCACGAATGGCTCAATTATCGAGATATTGCGTGTTGGCTGCAAAAATACCATACATTTTCTCGAGTGGAAATCACGATCGTCGCGTTTACACGTTACTATACAATGCGTATCAAGTGGCAGTAACAAAATGTCGCGGTTTGTCTTGACGTCCATAATGAAAAAACTAAATAAATAAAAAAAAGTTAAGCTACTACATTTTGACACTATGTCATACGATTCATTAATCTCTAATATTTAGTGTCACCTGTAATAAACTCGACCTTGCAAATGTGATTAGAGAACTTTTACAACATATTAATATTAAGTAGCTTCGTGATTTATTTGGAATGCCTACAAATAACAAAGGTACTCTATGAGACTACTTTAGAGGCTAATGTTGTTTATTTAAATTTTATCTACAGTTAGACCTGAGAGGCCGAGGAAAGTCGGTAACCTTTGATAGTTATGTACAGATAAATATATACTGTTATATATAATTTTTGCTTGTCATTGTTCTTTTATTGTAGGGCGTAGACAAAGGTGATTATTAATTATTATTGAAAGATCTATCCATTCTTGTATTATATAATATTACAAATGAAATAATTAGTCTTTGTTTACAATTCTAGATATTATATTTATAATTTATTATTTATTGAAGACATTATTAAAAAAAATACATGAACAAAAGGCGGGCTTAACGCTAAAAACAATTCTCTACCAGCCAATCTTGTTGTGTGGGAAATAATTGTGTAAATATGCTTCATATTACACAAAAAGAAACCATTGTAATACAATATGATGTAAGAAATACAACATTTTTAACATTTTTAAAGTGTTATTGCACACTTAGGAAGGAAAAATACTTATTTACAAAATTTATAAAAATTTGAACGTAGCGGACTCGAACCCGCGCCTCCTGGAAACCGACCAGGCGCTTTGACCACTGAGTCATATGTTCTCATCAAGCTACGTCGAAATTTTTATACGCTTGTTACAACTTATTTATGTTGTTAGCATCTCTGTAGGGAGATTTTTTTAAAATTTCCGCTACCCAAAGATAATTACTAAGAATTATCGTCTGGCATGAGAGTATGCTATTTATTAAATATTTTTAAAATTTTTAAAGTGTTATTCACACTTAGGAAAGAAAAATATTTATTAAGAAAATATAGAAATTTTGAAGTAGCTTGATGAGAACGTATGACTCAGTGGCCAGAGCGCCTGGTCGGTTTCCAGGAGGCGCTGGTTCGAGTCCGCTACGTTCAAATTTTTATACGTTTTCGAAATACAATATCTTAAAAAACGACATAAATATATATACTATTATATATATTTATGTAGCATATACTCCTAAGTCCAGAATTACAAATTGCTATCTCCATGTGTCCGTTTAAGTGAAATTGTCAGCAAAACAAAATAAATCATAATCTTCATTTATACATTATACATTATTTCGTAAGTTACGAGGGCTGCAGTTGGAGGGTTATGAAAATACGATTTTTATATATAAACTTATATTAACAACATTTTAAATTGAAATACAAAAATTAAATCTAACTTATATATCATTGTCCTTAATGTTGGAGAAACAATAGTGAATCTAAACCTAACTAAATCCAACTTAACCTACGACTTAACTCTTCCACGATGGAGTAATAAGTGTGGGAAAAGAAGAAATTCCTTTCCCACCAGAGCCGTTCACCCGATCTCTCTCTTGTCAGTGTTTTGTGGCGCTCGGCCACTTATCAGACGGACACATTATAATATTAAATAACTTTTCCGCCTGTGACACCGAGCGCTATATAACAAGTATGTAAATATTATTTCTAAAATATAAACCACAAAAGTATATAAAGTATAACATGATGTAAATCTAAATCGTTTACGTGCTATCACATGTTGTCACTTCTCATATTGTCGACACCCTCGTCACCGCGCTATTGTACCGAGGCGGCCGAATAACATGTACGTTTTAATATTATAATAATAGTTACTATGCAATTTACTTTACTAACTAGCGACTTTACCTGCGACTTTGCTCGCGTTGTCAAATGAAATATTTAAGATTTTTTTTAGCCTCACTCTATATCCCGCGTATAGAAGGAAAACAGAGTGAACCTAGTGTTAAGTCCGAACTCACTGCCCTACGACGGCCTAATAACTAAAAATTGTGCATTACAAATTATACATTTCACATGTAGGTACTGTAGTTACATGGAATTAATAAGCGTGATGTCATAGATACAGCCTATAGTCTTCCTTAAAACATTAATACAGAAAAAAATCGATGTACTTAGTTCCTGAGATTAGCGCGTTCAAGCTAACTATAACTAGCTTCACGCTGTATCCTTAGCAGGGTAGTCAGAGAAACACAACAAGCTCTTTCACTTTATGGTTGTAGTGGTATAAGTATAGTTTTATATATTACACTAATAATTAAATGTCATTGTTATGAATAACCATTTATCTATACATATAATAAGAAGTAAAGATATTTTTCTGTACATTTCTGATTTTTGACTGAAATGGATAGAGGGGCACTTTAAAAAAATAATAAAAAGCAAAAAACATATATATTTTTTGTCTGTCTGTTTGTATGAGAGTGCTGAACCGATTTACTTAAACATAATTGCTTTGTTTTAACTCAGCAAAACATTTACAGTTTACTTCATCAAAATCGGTTCATTAAAAAAAGGCACGGCACAATTGTCAGTAAATTCTGTTTATTAAATTAATAATGAATAATCATGTAGTTCAAGCGGGTGAAGTCGTGGCGGGCCGCTAGTTATAAAATAAAGTAGTTAGTATCCAGCATGTAAGTGCTTAATTACATTACTCTAATATAATCCTTAGCCGTACTTAGTAATATAAAGTTTTATAACAGAGAATGTAGTGATTCATTTCTCTCGTTTGTCTTTGTCTCATAGATATAACTGTTGTATGACGAAAAGAAAGAAAAAAAAGAAAGAAAGAGTAATAATTAAATATTATTACTCTTTATGCAGATCATATTGTCCAGATCTGGAAAATATACATATATGTATATCATTATTTTAAGCTATCCCCAGAGTAAGATTTTGCCTTTATTAATTTTCCTTTGCTCTAAATGGGTAAGTTTATTATAGAATGTTAAAGTTGATTAACTATGTAAGCATAGATGACTATATATAAATATAGTCGTCTATGCTTATATTACTCTGTATTGTCTACCAGATTAAGTTGTGAAATGAAAATAATTTAAATAAATTACTCCCTGGAATCGAAATCGAAACTATAATCGGACTCGGAGTCGGATATTGCCCACTGCACTATAACGGCAGTATAAATATAATGTAATTTAAAAATAATGATAATTAATTATATTTTATTGCTAGCGGCTCCCGTGCGGCTACGCCCGTTTAAAATATACGAATGTTTAATTAAACCTACCAAGCGCGAGTCGGACACGCTCATCGACATTCGGTTTTGTACCAATTTCATTTTCCCAATCACAAGATTGGGAAATATCTTAGTTTTGAGGATGTGGTGATTAAAGTTAACTTAAGGGAAGGTTCTAGTCCAGAGGCCCGAAAATGTGTGTAATTTCATGATTTTTTTTTGAGACTTCATACATATTTTTACATACATAATTTATTAGTTAAAACAAAAAAAAACAATACTAAAAATTTTTCGTTAAAAAAAACAATACCAAAAATATAAAAATCAATCAATGCAAAAATCGCTTCCTGAAGGCCTCCTAAATTGAATAAGATTTAATTTGAGCCGCCAAACGTCGAAATCGGTGTCGTATCGATGTAGTCGTTGAAGTGGAATCATAGTTTGACGAAGAAAAAAATAGTATATAACATGTTTTTTTGACACTTACATCTAATCAGCTATTCCCGCACCATACAGGACTCGTTCCTCATCTTCAAAAAGGATGTTTTGCTGAACTTGTCAATTCTGACCTTTTTCGTCAACACTGATAGATTCGACTCCGCTGATGTGATGCGTTTCTCGTCCGTCTTCGCAGCAATGTTTTTACTATTTATTCCTACGACGATTCCCAATGTCTGCATGGTTTTTAATAATGATGAATAGCCTTCATCGAAGATGCCGGAAGATATATACGCTGCTATTCTAATTGTTTGTTCGCCACAATGAAGATATTTCGGGGCCAGTTTTCACATGCATGCGTGGAAACTTTCGTTATCATTTTGTGTGTTTCCACCGGTGCATCTTTGCAGTAGATCATCGCTCGAAAGAGCTTTATACACCGGTCGAATTACATTTTGAACTGACTCTTGAAGGGCAGGTTCGTGTTCGAAATCAGCGAGTTCTCCCTTTGCTTCAGCGATGTGCCACTTACACCAACTATTTTCACCTGGCAGGCAGTTCTCGTGTTTCGGTGCCTTGTCCGTGGAGCTTTTATGGTCGAACGTTGCCCAAACAGCTTTTCACATTTCTTTGGCCGAATCGGGGTGTCGTCTGATGGCAAGTCCGTAGTATTTTTTTATTAATTCGTCAGTTAATTTTCCTGCACCTTTACCTCCGATTCCTTTATTTATCTTCTTGGCTTCGCGCAATCTTGTGCTTATTCGCTTCTGGACGTGTCTTATACATTCCTTATTATGAATGGCGAGGTCGCTGTAAGGATTGCATTCGAGAAGAGCTTCTACCTGTTTTTCGGCTGACGCGCTCTCTCGTCTATACGCTCTAACTCGTAAAATAAATTAGATAGGGAAATACACATTTTGCATACACATTTTAAAGACCTTAAGGATGAAAATAAAGCAATAAAAAAGTGTTTTTGGTCGATTGTGACTAGAACTTTCCCTTAAATTGGGGACATATACACTTATTTTGTATGTAGCTACAAATATAAGTTTGGAATGATTTTTTTTTATGATATTTCTATTTTTTTTTACTTTTCTTATTGTTTTCTTTATTTGTATTGTAAGATATTACTTCGTTCTAAATTTCATAGCTGTAGATCTACGGGAAATACACTATAGGTTTTAATTACGCGGCGAATTTAATACAAAACAAGCGGCCCCTTCGCGGCTTCACCCGCATATCACTTATAATTAATTTATTATGCTGCATTTGCCATAAAATAATCAATATAAATTAAGTAATCAATATAATTTATAAATTCAATAATTTTGAGGAAGTGCAAGCACTACATGGCTGCTTGCGAGGAGGAAATCAGTGGCAAGGGCGCCCCCCACAGGAATGGTGCTTATGCTTGCGTTGAATTATTTTAAATTTACATTTTCTCAAAAAGTATGTATTCAAATTACATGCTATAAGCGCCAAAGCACATCTTCATAAAAAAATCTTGTTGATGGAATAACTTTCACTCGTAAGTTTCAATATCTTTATCAAATAAAAAACGTTAAAATATCACCTTGCAATTTTCAAATATTTTTTGACACAAAATGTCTTATTGTGACCGATTTATACGAGATAGATATGCGGTATCACGGACTTTTTTTAGAACTAATAAAATAGAACATTCTTCCATACAATATACGCACATATTTATTTTACTATTTTTGCAGCGCACGCGTATTATTGTTAACAAATAACAATAATAATGGCGATAATTATTATTGTTATTTTGTTATTTAAGGCTAACTAGGAATAATCATCATAATGTTATAAAACCTTCTGAAGAATATAGCTTTCGAATTGATACCCCAATGTATCACGATCTCAAGTAAGATGATCTTGGACATCTGATCTTGAGAGATGGACAGGCGGACAATAAAGCGATCCTATAAGAGTTCCGTTTTTTTTCGTTTTTTTGTTTTAGTTTAGTTATCTACACGAAGTAGTTATCTACATGTTATGCATTAAATAAATCGTAATTTAAGTGTTTTGGGAATGGATTTGATTTAGCTTTGAAAAAATTGTCGTATTTAATAGAAAAATGTTTACTTAATTCACATCTGTCTAGGTAAGCCGCTCGCACACTGCAAACGTAGCTTTTCCCACATAAATTCAGATTCCGCAGAAATTCCGGGTTAAAACATAGATTATATAAATAAATAAAAATAAATAATAAATAAATTTAGCCAGCCTTTATTCGCTGACCATTTCAAAATTATTGTTTTTAAAAAACAACTATTTTTTTTTTAAATAAAACAAAGTAAAAAGTAAGTATACATTAAAAGTTTGAAGATTTAAAATTAAAAATATTTAAAAGCAAATAATAAACTTTAGCTGCCAGTTTTTTGGTCAGGTTGTCTCTCGACATAGGTCTTCCCATCATCTTCCACTGTTCTCTGTTCCAAGTTAACCTTCTCCATCCTTTTAGATCGGTAGATCGTCCTCCCATCTTTTTATTTGACGTCCTTTTTGCCTCTTTCCGTTTCTAGGATACCATTCTGTTACAGCTTTTGTCCATTTATCTTTCTTTATTCGTTCTCATAGAGTGTCCAATCCAGTTCCACTTCATTTTTTTAATTCTTTGTATCACATCACTCACCATAGTTCTTTTCCTTATTTTTGAAGTCGTCCATCGATCCTTTGACCTTATACTCAGCATATTTCGCCCCATGCTCCTATCACAAACCATAAGTTTTTGATTGTTTTTATTTGTAGCAGGTCAAGTTTTACATCCATAAGTGAGGCATGGCAGAATACATGTGTTGTAGTTTTACATGTTAGTGACCAATACCGTTTCCATGTGTTACTTATTATTCTATTAATTTCTTTTGAGTATTGATCACTAATAGATAATACTTGTCCTAAATATATGTATTCATCTACATATTCGATAACCTCTTGATCTATTTAAATTTTTTCCCTAATAGTATTTGTCATTAATTTGGTCTTCGTTGGGTTCATAGATAGGCCTACTTTCCTACTTTCATGATTTAGTTATTGCTACATTATTAAGCATTATTTAGTTTATTGTAACAAGGTTAACGGAGCCTTAGCTGCATTGATGAGACGGCAAAACGTCAGCACAGCTGCGCGTTTGGCCGTACACAATGCAAAACATATCGTTCATTGATATGTTTTGGTACCGTCTCTGTTATACGGAAGCGAAACGTGGGTATTACAGAAGAAGAATGAAAGAAAGATGAATGCTGTGGAGATGCGATCTCCTCGTAGAATATGCGAAGTCAGCTTAGCTGATCGAATCCACAATGAACAGGTACACAGAATGGCAGGTACGGATGTATGTCACGGTGAGAAGGAAGAAGAATCTGTTCAGCTGGTTTGGGCACGTCGAACGAATGAGTGATGAAAGAATGGCAAAGAAGATTTATGATGGAAAAGTGAGCGGTAAGAGAGGTAGGGAGAGACCTCGGTTGACCTTCGAAAACACAGTATCAACGATACTGGAGGAAGGTCACGTAAAAAGCATGAGGGCATGTATGAAAAGGTTGATGACAGAGTATGAGGCGAAAGAGGTATGTAGAGACCGTAGCGTTTGGCGCTCCGTTCTCTCTGACTACCCCGCTAGGGATAAAGCGTGAAGCTAGTAGTAGTAGTAGTAGTAGCTTTCATTAAAACTATTTTAAGAAAAATGTATTATATAAAGAATTTTATAATAAAATATATTATTTATTTACGGTATTTACATATTAACACCATCGCAGCTACATATTAAGCGATTTTTAAGTGCAGGTTAGTACTAGACACTTTCAAATGAAAAAAATAAGTAACCTTACCTAACCGAACCTGCATACATTTAAAAGTTTCTAACCTAACCTGACCATTGAATGTTTGATCCGGTGGCGTTAATACGTACCTTCTTTACTTATGAAACTCAAATATAACAATAATATATTTAACATGTCACCAAAAATCATAGTTTTAAAATTAAC
>DWLH01001555.1:0-12595 GCA_018249795.1 Heliconius telesiphe telesiphe | reverse complement strand
GAAAACGTCCGAGAATGTTCTATATCACAATTTAAAAGAGTTGTGAAAAGACGTTTGTGTGTTAAAGGTTATTACCAAATTAATGATTATATAAATGATAACACGCCTTGGGAATGAAATGCTCGCTTCAGCCTGTTTCAAAGTATCATTGTCAGAAATGTGATTTTGTAAAATTGATTTTAAAAAAATAAGTCCCGCTGAGTTTCTTACGCCGGTTCTGAGGCATTAACTTTAGTGAACTGGTGGTAAATTATTTGACGTTCAAAAAATAAAGCAAGTAACTTCTTATTTTGAATAAAATTATTTTGATTTTATATACATATATATATATAAATTAATTAATTATCAGAATATCAAACGCACCGGCCATGTCACTTAGGCCAACAATCACCGAGCCCCGGGCGCGACGCGCGTAAACTGCGATCAAACTAAGAAACTTCAAACGATTTACATGAACTCCCAAACGCTTGATCTTCACCCACTACGAGTGGAATTGAAGTCGAAATTGAATTCTAAACAAAATATATTAGCAACTAGAACCAGATATATATTTAGCAACCAGAAGTGATGAATAATAAAAGACAGGAAATTTACTTACGGTAGCTTCTATTACATTCACTTCGATTGTCAAATAAGATTGAAATTCACACACGAACACACACACACATACACGACAAAGATCTATCAAAGTTATCTACAATCTATGTATCTATATCTCTCTCTTTAAAATTTTCTAAAACATCTTCTACTTTTATTATTATTCTTTCTTATATAATAACTTTACTTCGTCACCTTGCTTGCCTTGTTGCATTGCAACTGACAATTCTATTTAAATTATATTCCAGCGTCGATCATATTTGGTTTCTAAATAATTTCACATGTATTATGTTGTTAGAACGTAAGTGTTTATGAGGGTTCGTTGACACGTCACGACTGTACGTCCATACTTTTTTTAACGAATACAATATATTTAGCTAATTTTTTTTAATAGATTTACCCGATACTGATTTTCTCAGTTTAAAAATACAAACAGCATCCTCTCCCTCATATACTCGTACATGCTCCATATAACATGAAGATGCATCGAGTACTAAACTCTAGATCAAAATTCAGTCGAAAATAAAAACATTTTGAAACGAAAAACATAAATATTTACCAACCAACCTTGTCTTAGCGAATTCAATCCGTACGTGAGATGCATTCTTGTCAGCTACCCGCTTCGAAACCGTTTACTGTAAATAGTATATATCTATTTTGTAAGTGAACATTTTTAAAATTGACTTTTAATGTAATTTTGGTATTAATAATGGAATTGTTGTGGATTCGATTGCAATGCGAGGAAATGAAAAATTTAATATTTTAATTTTTTTGCTCTGGTGTACAAAATTCGGCAGAAAGTGGTGAGCGGAGTGTGTTAACACTATTAGCTTCCTCTGTCTACCCTGAACAAAGTGGGATGTATTAGACAAAATAATTAATTATAAGCAATTTTCAGCTTCATGTATTTTGCCCTCATAGCAGAATAAGCAAAGGCAATCTTGTGTTGAGGCACTTCGTTCTTCACCTTCTATCTGGATTCAAGACCACTTAATACAGAAGTTTATAATACTATTGCAAAATATTTCTGTAATAAAACATATAAAAATGTTAATGTAGATCGTATGTTTTGATCCCACGCCTGTAGGATTTGCTAAATTCCAATTTTTTCATGCTTCTAAGATGTCAAATTATATGACGATGTATTTTAATTATTGCTTACTACTACATAAAAATATTAAATTGAGCGAATGCGAATGTAAATGCGACATTTTGTGGGTTCGATTCCCACTTCAGGAAATGAAATATTTAATATTTTAATGGAGCAAAACAGAGTGTCTTAACACTAGGTTCCCAGGTTCCCACTGCCTACCCTGCTCTGTGTCGAAATCAAAAGCCCTGTTATTCTCATAGAGGAAGGATTATCAATATACGAGTATCCCATTGTATTATAGACTAGTTATAGTTGGCGAGAACCGACCGACCGCTTTTAACAAGTATAACAACGTGGTATTCTAAGTCACGTCCGAGCTTTACCGTCTTAGAAACTTTCATCTTACACCTTTCTATGTTTCGATACGATTTTTCGAAATCATTTACTGTTTTCACGCTGTATCCCGCACACAGCAGGGTAGGCAGAGGGAACCCAGTGTTAAGACACTCCGTTCCCCACTTTCTGCCGAATTTTGGAGGCATTGCGTGTTGAGTGGCAGAACTCAACGCCGCGCTTTTGCCTCGACACCAGAGCGAAGAAATGGAAATATAAATTTAACGAAATATTTCATCTCCTCGAGTGGGGATCGAACCCACAACCAGTCGATTTTACAGTCACACCCTGTGCCACTGCGCCACGACTGGACTCAACTGTTGGACTGTTTAACTTGTTATATATAATAGTCAAGATTTTGCACTTTTGTGTATAAAAAGTCAGAATAATAATAAATAGAAGCTGGTTGTAACTCAGGGGCACAAGCGTACGACTGTTAAGGCGGCGTGAAAATAAAAAAAGTAAAAATGAAATATTTAATATTTTCAATTTCTCGTAACGCCTAAAAAGTGAGGTAGAAAGTGGGAAACGGAAGTGTCGTAATTGGACCATAGTGTCTTACTACTAGGTTCCCAAATTCCCTCTATCTATGTGCGGCATTAGCGTGAAGGTAAAAAATTATAATTGATTCATCAAGTAAATAAAGCGGCCGTCGAGCCGCAGCGGCACTACATCTGATTGTAAGCGTGACAGTTAGTGGTTCGATTCCCACTCGGAGAATTTAAATATATTCATTTCCTCGCTAAGATAATAACACAGAGCGTGGCATAGAGTACCACAACTTCACATACAACTTCTCTCATGTAACTTTTAGATCTCTACTTTTCAAATTTAATGATATTAATACTTATATTATTTTTTCTAGGTAATAGCTATTCAAGATTATCCAAAAGCGTCGCTATATCCCTAAAAGGTAATCTATTACTAAGTTATCAATATTTTCTTAAATCTTAAATATATGAACACAATAATTATTACAAAATCACTCTAATAAACAATCACCATCAACCCAATAATACCTTCCTAATAAATGTTCATAGATACATACATACATACATACATACATACATACATACATACATACATACATACATACATACATACATACATACATACAAACACACATGTACGAATGTACATTCCATTCAATTATGTATATACTCAAAATACCCGCTATGAAAGCGAAGGGTTATTGATTAACAATATGGTACAATTAATTAGTCACTCTGAGTATCTGCCATTCAGTAGTTTGTTTGTATACAACGGAACATAGAGCTGAGTGTCTAAATAGTGCTGTACAAATGTTGATTAGCTATTTTTTTTATAATTAATGGGTTTTACGTGCTCGTAAGTGGATGTTTGTTTTTGACGCTTACGAGAGTCGTCGGTTTGACTTCCAGCAGTGGTAATTTTAAGGATATATGATGCCACAAAGTAAGTACCTGAGATGACTGTGATCGCAGGTACAGTGGGTACAGTGGGCCATATCGTAACGATTAACATGATGTAATATAGTCTATAGCCCTAGCCTGACGCGATTAATTATATTTGTATTTGATAAATCCAATAATCGAAGTATGCTTTAGGCTATATTATTTAGGCTATATCACGTTAGTACGTAGGTTCAGTGGGCTAAATCGAAACAATCTCGGACACCTAGATTTTTAAGGTATTACCTTAAAAAAAATGGAATTTTAATCTCTCTGCGACAAATACAATATGAAAGCAAATCGTCAATACAACCAAAACAATTTTGGCCATTCCAGTAAAACATAACTGACTGACTGTTGGTAGACCTTTGAGCAATATCTATATAATTGATTTGGTTTGTAGACGCGTGCCATTCCTATACGGTCGTGAAGTGACAGGGTGTCTATATAGACGTGTAGTGTGCTATATGTTTACAAACAATGCTAATATTGATATGTTGGTTGTATTTATGTAATTTCAAAAAATATTATAGTTGAAGGAAAAATTGCTAATATAATTTATGTAATTTATTTTCATTTTACCGCTTTAAAATATTTAACGTTTCATTCTTATACTAGCGAACTCCACGTCTCTAAAAATGCTTAAACTTACTGTAGCATTATATTGAATTTATATATATATTTTACATAAATTGTAGCCTATGTATTAATTGGATATAGAAGCTATATCATTGTTAAGTTTGATCTAAATTCGTTCAGTAGTTTTCGTGAAAAAGGAACAAACGTCTATATACCCTCACTAAGTTTTACATTTATATGATAATATTATAAAAGTGAACTTCTTTATTGACTACATTTTCATATCTTTTAAAAGGAAAATTTAAAAGTAGGACTTTTTAAACTTTTTTAAAAATTTTAACTTATTATTAAACATTAAATAGAAAAATTTTCATTTTGATTCTATTTTCAGTCGTGGCGCAGGGGCACAAAGTGTGACAGTAAAACCGACTAGTTGTGGGTTCGATCCCCACTCGATGAGATGAATATTTACTTAAATTTATATTTCCATTTCTTCGCTCTGGTCTCGAGGAAAAGCGCGGCGTTAAGTTCTGCCATTCAACGCGTAATGCCTCCAGAATTCGGAGAAAGTGGTGAACGGAGTGTCTTAACACTAGGTTCCCTCTGCCTACCCTGCTGTCTGCGAGATACAGCGTGAAGCTGATAAAAAAAAATCTGAAAAGATATTTGCAAGAAAAATTATAAAAATCAAAACCTAAACCTGTAGGATCCAGAGTTTCCCGTAGAAAATTACGTAAAAGAATGGAGAACGGATTGCTAGTATACTTCAATCCTTCAGCCTATCTGATTTATCAACAAAAGCAAAAAGTGTTTGAGCCCGTCATGGCACAGCATCGGGCTATAAACGCGACAGTTGTGGGTTATTATTCCCACTCGGACGAATAAATAATTAAAATAAATTATTTTAATTTTCTCGTTTTGATAACAATACAAAATGCGGCGTTGCGTTATGCAACGGAAATGAATCTCTTAACAATAGGTTCCCTCAGCTTACCCTATTAAGAGCAAGAGTTGATTAATTACAAACCCACATTATTGCATACCAAAAGTCCTGCAGTGCAGAAGATTAGCGTACAGTAACCAACTGAGATGGCCAAACAATTTTCAATTCGCACTCGAGGGATTGATTATGTTTAAATGGTTATTATTTTTTTCTATCCGATGAGAAAGCGCTTCGCCACACTACACGGAAAATACCTCGCGACGTTAAGCCTCCGACCACACGACACGCAAAGTCAACTCAACTATGCGGGAAAAGTACTGAGATAACTTAACATAAGTTATTTGCAAATCAATTAATTACAACAGTAACAAAGTTAAAGCACGTGATAATATTCCAATGTCTGAGCCACCTTGGTTCGAACTCTACAATTTATAGCTGCCTATTCAAACTATACCTGTTCTGGCCGTCACAGACGGACAAACTTTAAACGCGCTGTTAGATGAAATGTTAATAAAATTGTTTTTTTTTTTTCATCTCAGTAACAGTAAAAAACTCAGTTATTTCCATTCGACCATAACCTTTTGCTTAAATCTCAAATTCTTATTGTTTTTATATATATATATATATATATATATATAAATATATATATATATATATATATATATATATATATATATATATATATATATATATATATATATATATATATATATATAATATATAGAAAACATGCCTTCAGTTTGGCGAATTTTTTGCTTATTATAGCAAGAAAAGCTAAAAAACCCTACTAGAGCTAAGACTTGCGACTGTCATGGCAAGTATGAAACGTCATAAAACATCTAATGCCGAATGTACAGGACTCTACCTAACTCTAATTGATCTCGGCTCTGGTATTTGCGGCTTGCGATCTGAGAACAAACCTATTGTACTTAGTGCTGTTGTAGAAACTAATTGAATTAATTGTATACTGACGGACAGGTAGATTGTTTTACAGGTAGGTAAGACGAATTTAGAGTAAAACATGCCGTTGTTCATTTCGAAAACTGAGTAAACACTTAAATTAACTTAGAAAATATACAAGATTCTTCGCAATTCGGCTACCTTCAGTGAATGAGAATATATACATATAAGGTCATTTCTAGCTATTTCGATTTATAATATCGTAGTCGAAAATGCATCCATACAAATGTATCAGGGTAGGCAGAGGGATTCTAGTGTTAAAACACTACGTTCCTTACTTTCCACTGAATTTTTTGAGGCATTGCGTGTTGAATGGCGAACTCAACGCCGGGCTTTTGCCTTGGTGCCAGCGCGAAGAAATTAAAATATTAAGAAATAATAATTCATTCATGAGGCCAGACGTGGCGCAGGGGCACAAAGTGCGACTGTATAATCGACTGGTTTTGGGTTCGATCCCCACTCGAGGAGATGAAATAAAAATATTTCTATTTATATTTCTATTTCTTCGCTCTGGTGTCGAGGCCAAGCGCGGCGTGGAGTTCTGCCACTCAATACGCAATGCCTCTAGAATTAGGCAGAAAGTGTCATAACACTAAGTACCCTCTGCCTACCCTGCTGTGTGCGGGATACAGCGTGAAACTGATTTATTAATTCATTCCCTCGAGGGTAGACCGAATCCACAACCAATTAGAATTAATCTGATCCTAATAATATCTTTTTTTCTATAAAAACATGAATTAATTTCGTGTGTAAATTATATATATTTTAGAAACATTTATAGATGAGTAGCTTTTTAAAGAGGTATGTAAACAGACTACAACGAAATGCAATTGCAAGAAGAGGAAAATCTCAAAAAAATCTTCGTTCCGTATAAAAATTTGGCTTTTGATAGCAAACAAAGAAAAAAAAATCTTATTTTAGCCTAAGATCCCATGGCCCTTAGACCAGTCGAAGCGCTAAATAAATCTCTCTCTAGTAGGATGATTGAACCATCGGATTGGTCTGGATGCTCTGTCTGTCTGATGTCTTGACTTAGTCCGTAAGTAATATAAGTAAAATTAAAGCTTGCTAGTATAACGTAGTTTGCACCAATTTTAAACAGCCTTTAAGACGTCTGGCAGGAGTAAAGGCCTACGTAAATGGTCTGGTAATGTACATTTTTTACATTATTCCTAAAAATATATTTAAATATGAGCGTTTCCACTTTAACGTAGGTGAGCTTGTACCTTAAGTTGGCACTAACCCTGAAAGGACTCCCCCATATCACTTTCAAGTTAGTAAGTACGCATACAGTCTTAACTACATATTAGACTATTAATCCTCAAAAAATCAGTTTTGCTTAAATGACGTAGGTCTGGGGGCCCTGAGATTTTAGTATATTTGTTGTTAGCTAGAGGGAATCTAGTGCAGATTGAGGGGTTGAACTCACTCGCCACGACGTAAATTCTAATTAACGTAATAAGATTATATTAAAATCACCGAATGGTAAAAATCTTTGAAAACAGGAGAGATTAATCACTTTCATTCACTAAAGAAACATATATACATATATGAGCAGTGTACTTTAAAAAAAATATGCGCTTAACCCGCTTAATAATAGAGTAACTCGCTCACAAGCGCTCTCGTGATAATGACACCGCTTACCACCTCTCGACACACCCACACTGACGCTCATGTTGCTACAGGACTCATCTAGGAAACTTTAAAACGGGACAGCTGAAAATCTTGTTTTCAGTTTTTTTTATTTTGTTTACCTTCACGTTTGTTCCTGCATCTAACAAGGAAGGGACCGAAGACAGAATAGACACTTAGACAGATAAAACACTCCGTTATCCAATTCCGTTATCTAGAAACTTAACGCTACAATTTATTCTATTGGAGCGGCGAATTAAAAATAATTTAAATACAATAATTCTCCGGGTGAGGATCGACACGATATTTGGTTCACAAAAAAAAAGCGTTTCATCGTTACTCTATTATTTATTCTATAATATGCACTTAAAAAGTGAAATTTTGTCCATTAAGATATGTCTGAATAAAATGTTTAACCGTATTATCCCATAAGATTTAAAAACTATGAATTATGGCCGTAAAACGAAGAAATTCTAAAAAAGTAAGCAAATAGCTATGTAAGTTTAACATTCTTTCACTTTTACACTCGACGTGATAGAATTGAAAATATGCTGAGACCACTCCAGGACACTGCAAAAGTGACGGCGTGCAAAAATGCGACACCCACCACTGCCACCACCTCTGCATAATAAACACTACTCGTACGACGGTTCTGCTTGATTGGCATTATTAATTATGTTTTTATTACGATATAACATGCCATGGCGGATTTGAAATTGAGCTTTTATAAGGGTTTCATAGAGGGTTTTATATTAGTTATTTTGTTTTTGCATTACTTACGTATCCTTAATTAATGAAAAATTACAATAATTTGTTAGACAATTCTTTTGTTAGCCATGTCGTGGGTCTATATTTATTCTTTACTGGGCTAGTCGTAGCTCATTATTTTGTTTGCGGGACTTTAAAATGGGAAATAAAAAATCCCGTTTCCGTTCACGTTTTTTTTAAGAGTTTTAAGAAATCCTGTATCGGTGCTATCCTATACTTCCTAACTTATGCCATGCCAAATTTCTACTTTCTAAGGCCAATAGTTCCGTCTAGGCATTGTCTCTCAGCCACTCAATAAAAGAAAAAGTATGGTGAGTATTGGATTTTGCTATTCAATAGTCATCTCACAAACTCACAAACCGCTAAGGAGTATCTCCTCTACTTTCTGTTTGTCTGTTGTGTAAGTAAAAAGTTGATATTTATGTAGATATATTGAAATTAACTTCGGATAAGTGCGAGAACAAAAAGTATGATCTTATTAGTAATGTTATTATATAGCTCTATATAAAGAAAATCTATGAGTAATACGGAACCCTACCTGTATGAATGCGATTCATAATTGTTAATTGGTTAAAATGCTTGGAAAAATGCGACGTAAACGTATAAATCTCACTTCGTATTATGGTAATAGACTTCAAGTAAAGAGTTCAACGGTTTCCTACAATTTCCTTAATTATAAAAATTACATTTATTTGTGACTTCTAAATATAACAGAACAGTAGTTTAAACTATAAAAAAATTCTTTTTTTATGCTACATTCTGTATTAACACTAGTTCCCTGCTACATAGCAAGGTAAGGCAGTGGGAGCCTAGGTCCCCTCTAGAGTATTTTAACACTAGTGCGACTAGTGCGTGCGGTGAGAACGACGCGGGGACGGTTGTAAGTTCAGTTTCGACTGAGGAGAATGAATTATTTTCAGTTCCTCTCTATGGAAACGGAGTGTCCTAAAACAAGGTGCCCTCTGCCTATACAACTGCGAGATACAACATGAAGCTAAAAAAACATTATGGTATAATGTGAGGTCCACAAATAACTGACCAAGTTGGGGACTCGAACAAATATTTAATAAGGTAAACTACCCTACTTGTGACACCTACGTAGTACCTACATTTTTTTTTTGTATTTTATTATAAAATATATCGTACAGTATATTACTGTATGTTGTTTGTAGTTTCAATGTCAAATTTGAATATGTAATAAGAATCTAGTTAGTAATTTATTTGTAAATCAATACAAGATGCTTAGAAATGCATAAGACATTTCACGCCGTGTGATCCCGGCTTAGAATAGGATCATCCTGGTACTGGTGGTGTAATAAGAGGCGACTAAAGTACGTGTGGTAGAGTCACGTCGCCGGCAATGGCAACACGCATGGGCAGACTCGACCGGATCATTACCACCCCCGGCATTTAAAACCGGCGTTAAGTAGTGGCTTTATGCCACTGCGTTTTACATCGGGTAGTGCCGGGCTCCGGAGCCCAACCTCCAACCCTCCCTACCATCCCTCCCGGAATATGATAGCGGCACTCAAAGAGAAACTACCCCAGAACCTCCGGTGCTGAAGAATCCCTCCCTGAATCTCCAAACTCAGGCCGCCCTTCAAATTATGGAGAGGGCACAGTTCTGCGCTTTGGACAGGGCAAACAAGACGTACACTCCACGGCAACCCCTTCCACGCTCAACGTGGACTTTTGCAATATCAGGGGTCTACATTCCAACCTAAATGCCGTCCACCACCATCTCGAGACGGCACGGCCGGCCTTGTTATTCCTGACGGAGACTCAAATTGCCCGACCGAGCGACACAGCCTATCTCCAATACCCCGGCTATAAAATAGAACATAACTTTATGCCTCATGCCGGGGTCGCTGTGTTCGTAAGGGAGGACCTAATTTTCCGTCGCCTTGCCCATTTCAAAGGTCAGGACCTGTCTACTATCTGGCTCCGTGTGGACTCGGATGATCGTACCCTAGTCTACGCATGCCTTTACAGGTCCCACAGTGGTAATGCAGAAACAGATCGGCTCATGGAGCACATTCAATTGGCTATCGATGATATGCTCTCACAGATCCCCTCCGCTGAGGTGGTGATACTTGGCGATTTTAATGCGCACAATGCCAGTTGGCTTGGATCACGCACCACTGACCACGCGGGGAAGGCTGCATTTGACCTTGCTATGGCGAACGGATTGTTCCAATTGGTTGAGTCGCCTACACAACTCCTGGACGTGGACAACCAAAATGCCTCTTAATTGGACCTACTGCTGACTTCACATCCGGATCAGTACCAGGTTGTCGTCGATGTTCCTTTGGTGTCTTCTGACCACTGCCTGGTACGGAGTGTCGTGCCTATTAAGCGCGGCAGCTGCAGATCACCCGCAACTCGTCGCGTCTGGCACTACAAGTCAGCAGATTGGGATGGGATGCGTACATTTTTCTCATCTTATCCCTGGGGGCCGGTTTGCGTCTCTTCTGACGATTCTAGTACCTGTGCCGCCGCTGTTGCCGACGTGGTTATACAGGGCATGGAACTTTATATTCCTAGCACTGTAGCACCAAATCAGTGGCAAGTCACAGCATTGGTTTGATACGTCTTGCAAGCTGCTGCCTCTAGCAAACGCAAGGCATATCAAATCTGGGCTGAGACACTGGTTACTAAGGATCCGGAGGTGAAAACCTCGAAAAGGAAGTATAACCTAGCCTCTAGGTTCTTTAAGCGGCAAATTGCCAGAGCAAGGTCCGAGCATATCGCCAAAATTGGCGAGAAGCTTGAGAGAACTCATCAGTTCTAGGCGCTCTCAAAGGCGGCATTTGGCCACTTTAGCCAGCCTTCGCTTCCGCCATTACGCACAGGAAATGACATCTTAGTCCACACGGCAAAAGAGAAAGCCGATCTCCTAGGCGCTCTCTTTGCCTCAAACTCGACTTTGGATGACCACGGAACAACGCCGCCGACCATCCTGCGGTGCCAGAGCTCAATGCCCGAGGTTTAGTTTAACCAAACAGCTGTTAGGCGAGCTCTGTCCTCTTTGGACATCCACAAGTCGAGCGGGCCCGCGGTGAGTCCGTTCTTGGGCCCCTAAGCTGACACCGGTGCTAAAGCGTTTGTTTCGGCGCTCTTACTCAGTCGGCATAGTCCCAGACTCATGGAAGAGCGCTCTTATCCACCCGATCCCAAAGAAAGGCGATGGTTCCGATCCATTTAACTACAGGCCTATTGCTATCTAGCTAGCAGTGAGGTACTGCTCTCTAAAGTCATGGAGAGCATCATCAATAGCCAGCTCTTGGCTTATCTAGATGATCACCGATTGATTAAGGACTGACAATATGGCTTCCGTCATGATCGCTCAACTGGTGATCTTCTGGTTTACCTTACCCACCGCTGGGCTGCGGCTATTGAAAGCAAAGGAGAGGGCCTGGCAGTTAGTTTGGACATGGCGAAGGCCTTTGATCGAGTGTGGCATGAGGCGCTCCTGGCTAAACTTCCATCCTATGGGCTTTCGGAGAATTTATGCAAGTGGATCGCCAGCTTTCTCATTGGGCGCCGTATCAAGGTCACTGTCGACGGTTGTTGCTCTCAACATGCCCGTGAACGCCAGCGTTCACCCAAGGCAGCGTGCTGTCTGTGCATATCAATGACATGTTAGAGGATTCTAGCATTCATTGCTATGCAGATGATAGCACAGTGGACGCTGTTTACTCCGGCCGAGCAAGTCTTGAGAGAGAAGAGCGCTGAACATTACCGAAATAAACTTGTGTCTTCTGTTGAGGCATCCCTCGACAATGTCTCCTCATGGAGTGAAAGGAACTTAGTTCAGTTGAACCCCCTGAAGACACAAGTTTGCGCGTTAATCACAAAAAAAATCCCATTTATCGTATCGCCAGTCTTTCAAAACATTCTCCTTACAGCCGCGCCCAGTACCAGTATATTGAGCCTTAATGTTTCGAGTGACTGCCAGTATCGCGATCATCTGGAAAGCAAGGCCAAGTTGGCCTCGAAGAAACTAGGGGTCATCAACAGAGCGAGACGGTACTTCACGCCAAAACACCGTTTGGCCCTATATAGGGCCCAGATTCGGCCTCATATGGAGTACTGTTCTCATCTCTGGGCTGGTGCACCCCAGTATCAGCTTGAACCATTTGATCGCATACAACGAAGAGCCATTCGAATCATTGAGGACCCAATAATCTGTGAAAGGCT
>DWLH01001554.1:0-12597 GCA_018249795.1 Heliconius telesiphe telesiphe | reverse complement strand
TTTCCTATACTTTTCTTCTGTGTTTGAAAAATGTACAATAAAAATATAAAAGTATATATATACACTTTTACTTTATGACAAAATAAACTGAAAACGCATCTTTATTTTAAGCTCAATTTCAAATCATCGCATATTCAAGGCGGAACTTAACACCGCGTCTTATTTTGATAGAGCGGAGGAAATATTATAATATAATAATAATACATAGGAGTGAGGATCGAAGCTTAAACAACCGCTAAAAATCATACGCTGTCCTACTGTGCCACGTTGGCCTCTATAATTCGGACGTTATTTAAAAAAAAAACAGTTATTTTATCTAAGACAGTGTGTTGACTTGAAGCGCCCTTAGCTAATGCAGAGAAAAAAAAACAATTAAATATCAAAATTCCAAGGAAAGCGCGGCGTTAAGTTCCACCACTCGATAAGAAATGTCTCCAAAATTTGGCGGAAAAGAGGAACGAAAGTGTCTTAATGGGAACAGAGTGTCTTAACACTGGAATAAAAATCTTGATTTAAAAATACAAGATAATATACTTTACCTTGATGGGAAAAAGTTTTATATTACTTTGTTATTGCTCACATTGAATAAGTAATCAAGAAACAAACTTGTAAATCAGCCATATTGAAATTTTAATATCTTTACTATTGATAATTTTAGTATTTTTTTCTCGTTTAGTGAAATATAAATTTAGAAAGTTTTAATCTGAATCTGACCTAATTATTATATAACATAAAAAAAATAAACTAGGGCTTCAAATTATTCACATTTTTTTTATTTCAACGTGAATTTCTAAATAGTGTTAATAATATTTAGAAGTGTTAGAATTATATTGTTTATTATATTTAAAGCGACGCAACGGACGCAATCTGACTAAACGTGATGGTTGTAGGTTCGATTCCCACTTCGGACAATAAGATGTTTTCATTTCCTCGCTCTGGTAATAAAACGGACTGCTAAACGTAAAGTGAAAAACGGAGTGTTGTTAACAATAGGTTTCCTGTGCCCACCCTGCTATATATACAGTCAAAAACATTATTTATCAAAAAAAAATGAAAGCAGCATCTCGCTGGATCCCGCACTCAGCAGGGTAGTCAGCGGGAACATAGTGTTAAAACACTCCGTTCTCCACTTTCCGCCTAATTCTGGGGGCATAGCGTGTTGAGAAGCGGAACACAACGCCGCGCTTTGCCTAGACACCAGAGCAAAAAATGAAAATATAAATTAAAATAAATATATAATTTCCTCGAGTGGAGATCGAACCCACAACCAGTTGCGTTTACAGTCACACACTTGTACCTCTGGGTCATGACTGGTCTCAATTAAAAAATAATTTAAGAATTATAAGGACTATCTTATGATAGTTACATACATTTTTCTTTATATATTTTTGAGTTATATTTATGAGAAACTTTTTGGTTAGTTATTCTTGATAGTTGAATATAATATATCTTTTATAACGTTTTAAGTTATATAACTTAATGACATTTTAAAAACTAGTATAAAAAACAGTGGCTATTGCATACAGACCGCATTTCTTGACTAGTGTTATGGTAGTGAGTTCGTTTTTATTACAATAAAAAAGTAATTCTGGCTTGGTTAGAAACCTTTATAAATCGATGTTTAACTTCGCCTAACAACTTGTATGTAAAATTGGTAGAAAGTTGAAAGCATCATAATTGATAAATTTTCTTTGGGCTTCAATACAAAAAAAAATATTTTAGTTTTGAAAATATCGTGCCATAGTGGAACAGAGCTCTTAACACTGTGGTTGTAGATTCGATCTACAATTATTGAGGGAACAAATTACTTTCATTGACAGAGACAAGACAAATGTGACGTTGAGTTCTCTCATATCTAGAAAGTGGAAAGTGTAAATATAGTCTCAATTGACATCGATTCCTTTTACTATGCAATGATATGTAAGATATATGGTAAAAGACATATATATACATATATAGCATAACAGGAAACTGATAATAAAATAGATTAAGCTAAATGTATACCTTTATTTATTTACAGTTTATATTTATCTAAGATTTATTTTATAATAGAACAAGATTAGAATTCAAAAAAAATATTCAAAAGAGATAACTAAAATTCATGATTTATATTCAAAAAAAGAGAAAAAGAAATAATAGTTCAAAGTTTTTTAGATATAATATTTTTATAAACCAAAGCTTACTTTCGAATTTTCAGACCGTAACACATATTACGCGCGATTTTCCTTTGGGACTGCGATCGGAAAAGTCATTTAAATATGACATTTACATTTATAAGAAACTTTAACTTGGTCCAGACTTCATTGTATTGTATTTTATCAAAGTTTTAGTTATTTCAATAAAACTAGAAATATTTCAATAATTAACTTTTGTGTGTTTTTATTGTAGAGTATCTTTTGTTTTTTATGTAAAACCTAAATGTATGCTAAAAAAATTTAATATAATATTATTATTTTTTATGATTTTTCATAAATTATTTATATTTATTATTGAGTTGGTTAGAAAATAGCTAAAACTAAACTTATGTTTTTTTCTTTTCAAATTAAATTAATTATAACTTAGATTTTAAATTTACTATTTTTTATGAATATATTTCAATTTCTATCAATTATTCCTATAAGTAAGTAAAATAAAATTACAACTCAAAATATATTTCGTTAAAATAAAATATAACAAACCAATCGCAGAAAACACATCTTCTTTCATACTTAGAAAAAAAACATAAGTAAAAAAGAAAAAAATATAAGTAAATAAAATTTAAAAACCTTACCTTATTTAGTCTTTCCGGTGATTTCGAAAGTTCTGAGCGACGAAGTGCAACAAGTTCCGTTGGAAGCGTGCCCGTCGCATTTATAGTCGCTTTGGGCTTGGGCGGGCGTAGGGCGGAGCTACGCACGCGGCCTAAACAGGTAGCTTATTATTGTATATGTAGAAATTAATAGTTTTAAGGTATTTATAGAAAGTAATATTATGTATTTTATTAATATCATTTGAATAAATATAAAATAAAATGGTTTGCAATAATTTTTGTTTATCTTTTACATTTCTAAGTTATACAATTACATCGAATATTTAGTAATTGCACAAGATCATTTAATTTTCTGATATTTTGTGAAAAAAATGCCTGAATTTATTTATTTAAAAGCTTTATTTTTTTATGTGAATCGTATTATTTAAGTGTCTATCTAATCAACGTAAAATACAGTATTTTTAACATTTTTGAAATGTTATTCCTCACTTAGAAAAGACAAGTCAAAGTATAGTCACGTATAAAATTTGTACATAATGGGATTTAAACCCGCACTCATAGAAACTGTCCAACCATTCTATACTCTGACCACAAGCTATATCGTGCTACGGCCTATCCTGTGTGTAGGTACCGTTGTCATCATTAAATCAATGAATAGGGCCGATTTAGTAGGAAAAATTTAATAATCATGAATGCGTTTATGCTTTAATAAACAAAATCCATAGAAAAATGCGTATATACTATTATGGAACTATATTCAAGTCAGTCTTGTGTCATTGCATTGCAGTAAATAAAAAAAAAATGTAATAATTATAAAGAATGGATTGGAACCCACAACCGTGATGTTTATAGTGACAAATCACTACACCGCAATGGTCTAAGTTAACCTTCTTATTACTTGAAACAGACTTATTTAATATATTCTGTCATAATTAACATAAGATTTGCTCTAATTATTGTTTTTACCTGACTTGGATGTTTTATAGCTGATATCATTCAAGGGTAAAAACTTATGTCGTGTAGACGTGTAAAAAGTTAAAACCTAAAGAAAAATATATAAAACAAGTTAAGTTAACAAACAATATTCGTTTGGCTTAGAAATTATTTTGTTTGGAATGTTGCAAATTATATTGTAGATAGCGTGGGCTTAAATAGATGAGTATATATATATATATATATATATATATATATATATATATTGTGTCGAGACAGAGGGCGGCGTTGATTTCCGCCACTCAACACGCAATGCCTCCAGAATTCGGCAAAAATGGGAAACTCAGTGGACTGCAGAACTTAACATTAGATATCCTCTGCCTACTCTGCGGAATACAGCGTGAAGCAGATTTTTTTTGTATATTTTAAACACTCTAAGTACGTAGGAAGTTTTTGACCATATTGCACTATCAGAATCCTGTATATTGCACGCAATCTCTAGCGTTATCACCTCCACCTGGGTTCCTTGCTCAATTTTTTTTAATATATCCTATTTCCGTGCTAAATTAGTTAGTAGAGTCGGTCGAATTGAAATTGTTAATTAATAAATAAAAATTTATTACAACAAACAACAAACATTTTCTAACAAAAAAAAACCGACTTCAACCGGATCCCATAATCCTCCTTTCCTTTCCAATAAAAAAATAATCATCGAAATCGGGTGGCGTAAGGTTGAGTTATTCTTCCTTTTGTCGCGCATATACTTAATACAAATTTAAGACTTATAAAAAAATTTTATGGATAAAATTTTCAGAAATTACCCAAATTAAAATGGGACTACACCACATAAATGGCATACGGAAAGCAACGGCATCATCAAAATCAATTCACCTAGCTGACTGGGTGAATTGATTTTGATGATTCTTAATTGTCTTGTATAGATTTTTTTAATGTTTGTTTTTATGTTTCTAAAAAAACAATCGAATTGATAACCTCCTTTTACAGAAGTCAGTTAAAAATCTTAAGAGAAATGTCAAGTAGAAGTCTCTCGGTGTAAATAAGACAGATTTTAGGCAAACCGTCCATCTCAATACCACATTACTACAATATATTATATCTACCAAATATTCAATTAATAGTTACGTACTTCGCCTTACCATTGACAAAGTGTAGTGTCTTATTTGAATAGTAATACGATATTAAACGCAAACATAACCATATCAGATTGCTTAACTTTAAACAGTCAAAGTTAATAATAGATTTAACAATATTACAGGAGATTTTCTCATTGTTCTAAAAATAAGTCTTTTTGAGGCCAGTCTTGGAGGTGCAAAGTGTGACTGTAAAACCGACTGGTTGTGATTTCAATTCCCACTCGAGGAGATGAAATGTTTATTTAAATTTATATTTCCATTTCTTCGCTCTGGTGTCGAGGCAAAGTGCGGCGTTGAGTTCTGCTACTCAACACGCAATGCCTCCAGAAATCGGCAGAAAGTGGGGAACGGAGTGTCTTACACAAGATCCCTCCCTCTGCCTACTCTGCTGTGTGCGGGATACAGTGTGAAGCATTTTTTTTTGTCTTTTTTAGGGTTCCGTAGCCAAATGGCTGAAATGGAACGCTTATAATTCCGTCATGTCCTTCTGTCTGTCTATCAGTATGTCACAGTCGTTTGACACACGACGACGTTTGGAAGGTACGTGTATTTTATAAAACGCTACAATTCTTTTAATAATAAAATTATTTTGAGTAAAAAAATTAAATATAGCTGCCCTTTCTATTTTTTTTAATAAATATTTTTTTAAAACATAAACAAACAAATAATATTTTTAAAAGTGTAACGTTATATGTGGAATAAAGAATAATTTATCACTACTTCCCACTAGATTCAAGGAAAGCGTGAGAGTGTATCTAAATTAGATCCGTTATTAAGAAATGTTATACTAATATGAAAAGTGTTCGTTCATGTTTTAGAAACAAATACATTGGTATTTTTAATTTTAAATGTATTTACTTTAAAAAATGTATTTACTTTAGAAAAATCTAAAACTAATGTAAAGAAAACCTAAAACCCAAAAAATGTAGACATATACACATTTTTCTCAGTAGTGATCGAATTTACAATTAATGAGTAGGGTGTGATTTATAAAAATCTTTTTTTTTTGGTTTTACGCTGTATCCTGAAAGTAACAGAGTAGGCACATAGAACCTAGTATTAAGACACTATGTTCACGCACGAGTTTTGAGACATTGCGTTTCGAGTGCCGTAACTAAATCGCGCATCTTGTCTTGTTACCGAAGTAAGGAAATGAATAAAACTCATTCCTCCGAATGTGAAACAAACCGTCGCGCTTTAAATTCTTATAATACTTTTTTTTTTAGCTTGACGCCGTATCCCGCACGTAGCAGACTGGACGTAGTGTTAAGACACTCCGTTCTCCATTTTTCGCCAAATTCTTGATGCATTGCGTGTGAAATGGGAGAACTCAATGCCGCGTTACTTCGTTACCAGAGCGAAGAAATGAAAATATTGAATGGAAATCGAACTCACAATCGGTCACGTACCACAACTTATAATACTTAAATATTTAAATTAAATTAAAATTATACTTGAATATGAAATTGAAATACAAGAAATGTAAGGTAAAATAGGTTTAACTAAGAGAAAATAGCTTAACACCTACACCTACAAACACAAGTAATAATGTATCAACTTTAAACGCCTTAACGGTATATGCACTCGTTAGTTGCCTTCATTATAAAACTTGGCACGCTCATCCATTTCAGATTCAAAAGCTATTTTCGCGAACTTTTCTTCTTACTTCTATTATTTTATAATACGAATGACTATTCTAGTAATAGAATTGTTGTTATACGTGTTTCGCCTTATTTGAAATGTATTACGGCGGCTACAGGGCCAGTCGTGGCGTAGGGAAGAACCGACCGGTTGTGGGTTCGATCCCCACTCGAAGAGATGAAACATTTACTTAAATTTATATTTTCATTTAAATTTGTCGGGACAAAGCGCGGCGTTGAGTTGTGCCACTCAACACGCAACGCCTCCAGAATTCGGCAGAAAGTGAGGAACAGAGTGTCTTATTTTTTATTTTTTTTATGGATAAGGCAAGGCAAACGAGTGTGCGGGTCACCTGATGGTAAGTGATCCGCCGCCCACGACCCCGTGCAACACCAGAGGAGCTACAGGAGCGTTGCCGGTCTTTAAGAAGGGTTGGGCGCCGGAGCCCGGCATTACCTGATGCGAAACGCAGTGGCATAAAGCCACTACTTCACGCCGGTTTTAAATGCCGAGGGTGGTAATGATCCGGTCGAGTCTGCCCATGCGTGTTTCCATTGCTGGCGTGACTCTACCACACGTACTTTATTCGCCTCTTACGACACCACCAGTACCAGGATGATCCTATTCTAGGCCGGGATCACACGGCACAAAACAACACTAGGTTCCCTCTCTCCTACCCTGCTGTGTGCGGGATACAGCGTGAAGCTGGTTTATTTTGCGGCCGAGTGTATGCGCAATGGTTGTCGGTTCGATTAATATTCAAGGAAGTGACTGTCATTAAAAAAAACACTAGTGGACAAAGCGCGGTAAGAATCTTTATTGAGTACACATTCATTCTTCACAGAATCTCGACAATTGTGCGGAAAATGGGAAACATATATATATATAGGAATATTAAAAAAGGTATTCGATTTCTTTTTTTTTTTTCGATTCGATTCTTGAAGCTTGACGCTGCATTTTGTAAATTTTTTTTCACTGAAATTATATTATAATTAACAATAGTTGCATACAGGTTACATTTAATAAACTATTTAAAATAAAGGTAAGGTATAATTCTCACAGATATATGAATGTATTTATTTATACTTTTTTTATTTATTTTGAAACATATAAATCTTTGAAATATACACATACCCACAGTAAGATAGCCTCTTTCTCAATGTCACTTATACCCTGTACCACTATTTCCTAACCATAACACAAATAACTCAAATTAGTTATTTTATTTACTTAATAATTAAAATAAAAAGTAATAAAGTTTTAAAATAAATATATTTCAAATATATATTTTTTTTTCAATTAAACCTACACAATACCCTTCGTAGAATTCTTTTAAGCCTGACCTAACAATTCACCTGAGGATCAAAATAGAACAAATTAAATAGGTCTTTGTATAACAAAAGAGCAGTTTTTTTTTATATAAACAACTTAAAAAACAATACAATATTAAATTTAATGATACAACAATCCATAAATAGATTTGTTACTTAAATTTATTTAATTTCGCATTAAATTAATTTCATTATGCTTTTTTCATACATTTCAACCTCGGCAACAGTTTTCGATGCTGTTTTCTAAACGTATTGAAAAAAGATTTTCCAATTTTTGACGTTGAATTCAGGTTGTGCTAATTATAGAATATATTTTTTTCTTAATTAAAAATCAGTCTGTACAGTCATATCAAATGTTAACATTTGTCAATATTAGCGAATACATAGACAAAATGTAAACATAGTATATTTTATATATATAAGCACACGATGTCACTCATAAATTAGGTGAAAAGTGCAAAATGGAGTGCTGACTAGTGGACCTCAAAGCACCGCTTTGTCTTGTTGCCTTATGGTGACAAGAAAATGTTAATATTTCATTCCCCTTAGTCAGAATGGAACCCGCAAACGATGCGTATACAATCAGACCATACGCCGTGACGGTTTCATGTATTTTATATACAAATATTAATATTTAATGCTGCATAACGTTATTTCCAATAACGCCGCCATAAATTTCAATATGGAGGTGTGCTGTAATTGAACGTCCCGCGTTGTTCTTCTTCGTTTTTTTAGGGGTCTGTACCTCAAAAGAAAAAACGGAACACTTCAAAATGATCCTATATTTTGTTGTCCGTCTGTTCATCTATTATTTTTTTTTTACATTTTATATAAATATTTTTTTCGTATAATCGGATAGCATCATATAAATGAAGTGTCTAACGTTTGCAAGTAGGTGTTGGGCTTTTCTGCATAGTTTTAAGGAATTGATTTCAAAGCGATACCGCGTACACATAGAAGGATTTCTGAAGAAATTTGGTGTAACTCCGGTATGTTCGGTACTCCGGTACGACAAGTGTCGGTATGACACTTAACAAACTGTATGGCGAGATATTGATGGTTAATTCCATACAAAATGAGTGAATACGCAAACTTAAATTTGTCAACTACTATATATATACTACATAAAATACATACTGATGCTTCCCGTTGACCAACAATCCTGAAATTGGTACAGAACCCTCAGTGGGCGAGTCTGACTCGCACTTGACTTTTATATATCACGTTTACATGTTATTAATAATATATTACAAAATAATGTAAAATGGAAAATCGTGTCTTTCCACATTCCAATCCAACCAATAATCAATTTAAATTTGTAATAATCTAAACTTAGCTCTGTTAGTAAGAGTAAGTAAAGGCCTTGTTTTACTAGTAGATACCTAGATACCTAGATACCGTAGGAAACGTATAAAAGTTTGAACGCAGCGGGATTTGAAACCGCGTCGCTTGGAAACCGTCCAAGCACTCTGAACACTAAGCCATACGATACCATCAAGATTCGTCGAAATTCTTAGACGATTGTCACTCATAATTTTTTAAGATAGATTTATTAAATATTAAAAAAAAATTGAAATTCCTTTCCTTTCCTAAATAATTTTTTCCTTTCCTAAATGTTGTGAATTATTTCGCTGTCCTACAATTGATAAAGCGGTTATTTTTTTCTGAAATAGTAGTAATAACGTTACTATTAATTTCATTTTAAAAAAGCTTTTCCTTAGTGTTAACACAGATAATTAATATAACGAGGCCAGTCGTGGCGCAGGGGCACAAGGTGCGACTGTTAACCGACTGGTTGTGGGTTCGGTCCCTATTCGAGGAAATGAAACATTTATTTAAATTTATATTTCCGTTTCTTGGCTCTGGTGTCGAAGCAAAAGGGCGGCGTTGATTTCCGCCGCTCAACACGCAATGCCTCCAGAATTCGGCGAAAAGTGGGGAACGGAATGTCTTAACACTAGGTTCCCTCTGCCTACCCTGCTGTGTGCGGGATACAGCGTGAAGCTGGAAAAAAATATATTACTGAAACAGACTATAAAACAATTCAAGATAAAATTTCGTATAGGTAAAAGTTCAAACGGAATAATTAAACTAAAATAGCATCAATAAAATAAATAGGAGTAAGGTAATGTAATGAGAATGCAATCAGAATAAAATGTTTAATGTTAATCAGGTAAGAGGATCCGCTAATGTTCACATTGAGAATATGTATATTTTGTTTAAAGTACTTGCAATGGAGTGTATATGTAAGAAATGTTATTTCGTAGTAACAAGTTTTGTAATAAGAAATATCTTTTATTTTTATTTTTAACCTTTTTTTTTAAATCATTATAGCTTATAAAATAGATTATGGCCAGGCGTGGCGCAAGGGCGTGTGAATGTTGTGGATTCGAATTCTACTTGAGGAACTGAAATATTCCATATTTTCATTTTTGGCGCTTATGTCGAGGCAAAGCGCGGTTTTGAGTTCCGCCACTTCATACGCAATGCCTCCAGAACTCAGCGGAAAGTGGGGAGCAGAGTGTCATAACACTAAGCCTCCGTTGTCTGTCTGTCTGCCTACGTTGCTATATGAGGGAGATTGCGTGCGTTTATAACGGAGTTTCCTTCGTATGCAGCTTAATTTTATAGTTCGTGAAATTATTTAAAAATTGTTATGCTGTTTTTACCCTGAAAAAAGCCATATGAGAATTGATTGATTGATTCGGACTCGGGGGATTGAATTATTATTTATAAATCTTTTAATTTCTTCGCTTTGTTAACAAAGCAAAGCTCGGCGTTGAGTTCCGCGACTCTACACGCAACGCCCCGAAAATCAGCATCAAGTGAGGAACGGAGTATCTTGACACTAAGGTCCCTCTGCCTACCCTGCTATATACGGGATACAGCATGAATCTGAAAAACAATTATAAATTTAAGAACTTTAAACTATAAATGTATTTAAACATGAAATGCATAGCGCAAAAGTTCTAAAAGAAAGTATTATAAAAATAGCGAAGTAACCCCAAGAGCCCTTTCTGTCACTCCCGTGATTGTCGTGTCCCGCTGTTGGGGATCTTAAATTGCTTCCATTTCTTTGTTATACCTGTAACAAAAACACATACCTATCTGTAAACGTGTACAATGCAAAATGAAACTTTCTCAAGTCTTTTTACAAATTATAAAACTGAAAATGTCAACTTATGTAAAATTTTTTTTCATGTTATTTTAATCAATTTTATTACAAAATTGCAATGATATGTATTATTAGGTCGAGATCCCATTGCTTAAATCTGTTGGGTAATTATCTTTGGGTAGCGGAAATTTGTAAAAATTTCCCTACAGAGATACTAACAACGTAAATAAGTTGTAACAAGCGTATAAGAATTTTGACGTAGCTTGATGAAAACGTATGGCTTAGTGGTCAGAGCGCCTGGTCGGTTTCCAGGAGGCGCGGGTTCGAGTCCCGCTACGTTCAAATTTTTATACGTTTTCTAAATAAGTATTCTTTAATTTTCTTTTTACTTGTTTTGTGCCTGTGCTTAGAAGTTTATTTTCGCTCTTATATAGCAAGATGTATATACCTGTAAGTATTTGTTACACCTAGTTTTTATTTCCATATATTACGTATCTTTTTTGTATGTATTGATGTAAACAAATGTTGGTGGATCAATAGATAAATTAAAAATATAAACTTATATTTAACAATGCTAGTTGATAGTAGAATTCACCCTTCATTATCTTAAGGAAACATGATGCCTCTAATAGATCGATGTTTGTTTTTTTTTTTGTCGTTTGAAGATAATAATTTAAATGAGTATTAGTATTTAGAAAACAGATTTAGCAAAGACTTAATATCATGGATTCATTATTTCACTTGAAAAATAAGGATGTTTTCATGTTTAAATAGTTTTCTGTATGTACTTAATGTGATTAAAATCATCATTTAACAGATGAACAGTTAGAATAAACATTGATTTTAAGATTGACTTTTAAAAAAATAAGGAAACCGCGCATTTCATCGTCTATTCTCAGTCAAACGGAATCGGAATAAAATATTTCAAATGATGGCAACCTTTGCTTGCGGCAGTTATTTTCCAGGCAACCATGTGTTTTAGTGATGAGAAAAAAGTAAGCTTTAATTTGATATATAATTCATTAAAAAACATATGAGTGCAAATATTAACATTAAGTGACCTGTTTAAACCAGGCAACCCTGCGCTTGCGGCAGACAGAGCTGGCAACCATTGTTTTTCCAATTCCTTTTGCGATTTTCTTTCAAATGATGTGCGATTCACATAAGAAACATATGAGTGCAATTTTCTCCAAAAACGAGTTACGAAAAACATTAATTAAAGGTGAATGCGGCAGGATTCTTTTAGACAACCCTAGTGTAATCTTCTACTATTATGTATCATTTTTAAATATAAGAATCATTAGAATAGCTGATCCCTACAGATTTAAGCAATGGGATCTTAGGCCATATTGAGTACTTAATTGGACAAAAAATAACCTGTAGGTGATAGTTGTAAATTCGATTCCGATTAGTAAAGATGTTTAAATATTAGATAAATTGTTTTTCTTTATGTGGTAGCGGTGTTGGTTTCCGCCATTCAATAGACACCATTCAATAGAATTTGAGAATATATTAATTTTTTTTTCAGCTTCACGCTGTATCCCGCACATTGCAGAGTAGGCAGAGGGAACCTAGTGTTTTTTTTTTTTTTTTTTTTTTTTTTTTTTTTTTTTTTTAAACTACAATATTTTGGTTTACCTTTTTTTTTTTTTAATTTTCTTTAAATTTTTTTTT
>DWLH01001553.1:0-12598 GCA_018249795.1 Heliconius telesiphe telesiphe | reverse complement strand
GACGTAAAACTGTGAGGAACTTTATGATGCCAGTATATTGACGATAGCTGCTGTAAGTCCTCACGGGATACACGCTAATCTAGCAAATTTGATTAAGATCTACTTATATACCTGATAGGAATGTGATGTATGTTACGATTAATGTGCGGCGTTGGATTCCGTCTTTCAAGATGCAATGTCTCGAAAACCGATGAATCGTGGAAATCGAAGTGTATTCACACTATGTTGGTCCTGCCTACCGTGCTATGTGTCGGTTTGGTATACTTTAATTAAGAATGCTAAGGTGTATCTTATCTCACTGCCTATAAAAACTGTTTTAAATATGTTTCGTTTCGTTGAGTTCCGCCACCCGCTATACAACACGCAGTGTCTCGATAATTGGACGGAAAGTAAGAAAAGGAGTGTTTTAACAGCTTTTATTGTAAATGTCATTTAATTAAAAAAAAAATAAGTATAATTTTTTTGGCACGTACGGATTTTCTAGGGTTCCGTACCTTTTAGGGAAAAAAGGAACCCTTATAAGATCACTGTTTTGTCCGTCCGTCTGTCTGTATGTTTGGCTGTCTGTTTGTCTGTCTGTATGTTTGGCTGTCTGTTTGTCTGTCAAGAGTCTTTATTAAAAAGCGTGGGCAGCGTGGCGATGTTAGTGAGACGGGACCTAAAGAAAGAAAGTGGGGAATGGAGTGTCTTAACATTAGGTGCCCTCTGCCTACCCTGCTGTGTGCGGGATACAGCGTGAAGCTGATTTATTTATTTATTTTTAGTAAGTACTAGCTTAGAAAAAAAAAATGAGAACTATATATTTGTGGTTAAATCCTAAAAAATAATAGTCTTAAAATGAGAGCAAAATTTGGTATTAAGGCTGCTAGTTCAAGTGAGGTATCATATGAAAGGGCACTTTTTAAGCAAAACCTGAATTTCAGAAAAAGCTCCAATTTTTCTAAGGGATCTCTTAGTGGCTAACTCCGCCTCGCGCTTGTTCGTTTTGTTTTATAACTACCAGTGGCCACAAATAAATTGATGATGTCCAAAATTTTTGACAAATTAAACAAAAAAGTTGAGGAACGGAGTGTCTTAACACTAGGTTCCCTCTGCCTACACTGCTATGTGTAAAGTGTTGGGGTAAAGTGTAAAGAAAAAAAAATAAAATATAAAAAGAAGTAGTGGTTAAAATCTATTACAAATTTGTAATTTTTGATCAATTCTTTCAAATTGTTACTCATTGTGTGTATTATTTCTACCATATCTACTAACAATACTGAGAGTGGCCATGGACGTAAGAAAATTGCCGGTCGTGAGATTGTAGGAAGAAAAATTTTATTAATCTGTAATTTTTTTGTATAGACAACCTAGTGTCAAGACATTTTGTTCTATCGATACCGGTTTTCACCCGAATTTGAGACATCGTGTTGAGTAACAGAACACTGTAGACAGAATATTCATCGATATAAAATATTTAATTATATTATAATACTCAATCCATATGCAGAATTATGATTTGATATTCATTAATATCTTTCTTAAATATTGCTCTGAAGCTTCAATACCTATAAAAATTTATTAAAATATATATATATATATATTTCACCCAGTACTTCTTTTTTCCACATTATTGAGTGACTGAATAATGTATGAAGGGACGAGATGAACGAACGAGTCTCATTGCAAATAACGTGTAAACAGCGTAGCCTTGGTTTATTTGTACAGCGTAATAGACTGGACTTAATAATGTATTTTAATAAGTATTTGTTTATTTTTTTCTATTTTGTTAAACAACTTCAAAAAAGGGAGGTTATTTTACGAGAGAATTAAGAGGTCAATCATCTTACTTTTTTATTTCTACAATTTTGACATATTATATTTCAATTATTCTTCAATTCAATTTTCTTAGTGCAACGATAATGGCAACCAGCAATACATACAATAGTGTTAGTAAAAATGTACACATTCATTTTAATACCTATGTAATTTATTAAAATAAAATAAAAACAAAATCACTTTACGTTACTTTTTTAATCATTGTAATACAAACAGTTGAAATAAAAGGGAGTTTAGTATTCGAAAAGGACGCAGAGTAAAGCCGACCCCGTGATATTAAACGTAAATTGCCATCAAATTGATAATTTTGAAGCGTGGGTTCGCTAATTGCTCGCAGCTACTGGCGTAAGATTTTTTTTTAATTACGCTTATTCTAAAATTTATTAAAAAGAAAGCAATTTATTTATATAATTAAATTGCTTTTGCACTCGCTCGGGGTTTCGCCTGCTTGATCTACATCATTAATAATTTACTAATTTGCATTACTTTCGTTTTCTAATAATAACATTTTAAATATATATTTATATATAAATATTTATTTATATCGGTGGCCAGTCGTGGCGCAGTGGCACAAAGTGTGACTGTAAAACCGACTGGTTGTGGGTTCTGCCACTCAACACGCAATGCCTCCAGAACTCGGCAGAAAGTGGGGAACGGAGTGTCTTAATTTATGTTCCCTCTGCCTACCCTGCTGTGTACGTGATACAGCGTGAAGCTGATATTTATATCGAAAAATAAAGCTAATTCAATAAAACAAATATATATGTATGTACCTACATAGCAATTTTGTCGAACAACATTACTTAAAATGGTATAATTTTTTTATTTATAGACCGATTGCAATAAAACATACACAAAATATTCAGGTAAGCTTCTTTCTACATAAAATAATGAATACTTCCGTGTCTGAGATTAGTGTGAACAAATATATAGACATACAAACAAAAATGTTAAAAATCATTGCTAGGGTTCCGTACCTTTTAGGAAAAAAAGGAACCCTTATAAAATCACTTTGTTGGCCGTCCGCCTCATCTACAATCCCATGATTTCCTGAAATAATATCGCAAAAAACGCATATTTCGGCGCTATAAAGGGAATCAAATTTATTTTATATATTAATAGGGTACTTCCCGTTGACCTAGAAATATTAAATTTGGCAGCTAGCTTCTACTGATTATACTTGTACAGGAAAAAAATTGAAAACTAAACGTTTGTGGTTCAATCTTAAAAAATAATAGCCTCAAAAGGGGGGCGAAATTTGGTATTAAAGCCGCTAGTACAAGTGAGGTATATAGGTGGAGGTATATAATGAGGTATGAGGTATAGATATGAAAGGGCTCTGAAGAGCTTGAATTTCAGAAAAGAACTCGAGACCTCCGATTTTCGTACGGAACCCTCGGTGGTATAGGTTTTCATTTCCTCACTCTGGTAACGAGGTAAAGCGGTGTTAAGTTCTGCAACTCAACACGCAATGCCTTTAGAATTCAGCGGGAAGGGGGAAGCGGAGCGTCAAAACACTGTGCTCCCTCTGCCTATCCTGTTACGTAGGAAAAAAATATTATATAATATCCAAGTTAGAACACTAGAAAAATATCCTTTATCGACATTTTAAATTTAGATTGGTAGAGCAAGTTGTCAACTAAGCCCACTGGGATATCTCACAAGAGAGAAGGAATGGCGTACAATGTTAAGCTTTTGTAAAAAAAACCTTTTAAACACCTTTCAATATAGTATAAATAGACTAATCAACCAAATAATACAAATATATATGAATAATTACAAACAAGAAAGTCCATTCTAGTTAATCATTAAATAGTGTAGTCTAAAGACATACATAATATAAATATTCAAAAGAATAATCAATAACATCAACACAAGATGACAACCCACAACCATCACCCACAGAATGCTCCACAAAATGAACGAATCAATTGAAATCGTCTAATAATAACTAAAAGAACATATTTCCAAAGTTACTAAGAAACTTCTACCCAAAAGATTACTAAGACTCACCACATTGATTACGTGACGTGAAAGATGAAGAGACGGATTATTCATAATAAAGTGCAAACAGCACGTACAGATATAATATCGTATTTTCTTGAGAATATTGAAGTTATCTGAGAATAGTGCAGGGAATATACTGAGTTATAGAATTGTTAGTAAGATACTGTAGCTTATTATATTGTTATACTCTTTTAATAGACTTTGAAAAAACTAAACTTGATATGGTAAATAGGATAAATTTATCAATTATTTCCCTTATTGTTTTCCAATTTTCTTAACTTTGAAGTAATAAAAGTATAATTATCGCTTTATACAGATTAAAATTGGCTTTTACAGTATATCACAGAAATGGATACTTTAGAAAGTTTTAAAACATGAGAGTAGAACGAGCACTGCGTAAATGAGTTATGAGTAATAAAGTTACGCAAAAATCATATATTGTAACGAGCATCCATTAAAAAATCTATATAAAACTCGGCGACAGCATATATCCTCGCATAACATTATTGTTTTTTACTGTTTCATTATAGTATAGATAATATTTCGTGTTACTTTTAATTTTAATATTTTTAAATATATATTTTACGTTGATAATATTGATAATAAAGCTGGTTTTTTTTAGTTTTTTTTTATTAATATTATTATTTGATTACGTTTACTTATTATTTTTCTTCATTTTAATTTTTTTCAAATATTAGAAATTTCGTTTAGTTATTTTTACTTATTTTGTTTATTCATTTCAATTACTCAAATATTGTTTCTAATAATAAGATGTTTCTCTATTTATTGTTTTTCATTGGCTTCTTTTGATTATTTACGCATGTATTTTTTACTAATGCTACTGAAAACTGAAAATAATTTCATAAATATATTAAATAAATATTCGTATAGTTCAAGCGGGCGAAACTGCACGGATCCGCTAGTATTTTTGTATATCATGGAAATAACTGATTTTAGTTTAGCCCCAATGAGTGAGATCCGTGAAGTTAAGTAAGTAAGTTTTATAGAGGTGACCTAGCCCTGAAGCCCAAACTTGGATCGCAAGTCCCAAGCGCTGCTCCAAGCTCAAGAGTAGAGAAATATTAATTATAATATAATTGAATTATAATATTACGCTATATATAAATAGACTGGATAATGTTTCATATTATGGAACAAGAAATTAAATCTCTTCTCATCATTTAAATTCAGATGATAACACAAAATTACCTAGTGTAATGATTTTATATTAATAGTTTGGTTAGACTTTCGCAATTATTTATTATAAAAATGTAATCGACTCTTTGTTTAATTAAAAGATATTTTTAAAAATAAGTTTATAGAACTACCACCGTAGGACACTACTAAAATGACGCTTCATGTGTTGGAATAATTCGAGATGCACTTTTAGACTTGGAGCGGAAAGAAAAAGATTATCTATATATTTATAGAATAACATATTGTATTACAATTTAAGATATACATTGTACAAGCTTAATGACATTTCGTTCTAGAAAGGAATATAAGTTCTGTAAAAGGTGTTTTATTTCGTTACACTACTGCAGTCGTGGCACAGGGGCACAAGGGGTGCTTGTAAACGTGACTGGTTGAGGGTTCGTTCCCCACTCGAGGAATTTAAATATTTATTTAAATTTATATTTTAATTTTTTGGTTATGGTGTCTAGGCAAATCGCGTTGTTGAGTTCCGCTACTCAACATGCAATGCCTCCATAATTCATGGATGTGTGGATATATGCATACGATTATATTACATACATTTCAACAGTTAATAGCACTAAAACTAATTATAATTAATCTTTCACAAATGAGACTCGTCGGAACTATGATGATAAATTGAAAACGGTATCAGCAGGAGTCAGGCGTTGGCGGAATTTTATTAATTTCTATTTTCCATTTGCGTTAATGACTGTCGGTGGAATGAAAATTTGTCGATCGTGACGCGAAGCGTGAACCACAAAGTTATAACTCACTTTTATTTTATATGTGGCAATATTTCTCTATTTACTTATATTTGTATTGTTGATGGTGAATAATAAATATAAAAGTCTAATATTGAAATATATAAACGACACATACTAATTGAACTGAAAATATAAATAATAGTTCCCTATATATTATATTATTTTTAGCTCGTTCAGGTACAGTACGGACATAGATGTATCTGTATACGGAAGAATTGTGAGTTTAAATTTTACTTAAGAAAACAAGAAATTTTATTTAAAAAACACTATAAGATTTTGTACTCAACATGTTTTTCTTTAATTAATGAATATAGATTCCCCTTTAATAAAAGAGTAAAAACAAAGCGTCTTTATATACTACTAGCAACCAGCTCGCGGCTTCGCCGGCTTAAATTTGTGAATTATTTGTTTGTTTCGGTACAGGGAATTAAGTTCCTATTTTAATAAATAATGTATGCGTGCAACGCACTTAACATTTCTGAAGTGAAAATTATTAGAACCATAGTACCCATGTATGAATGGTGTAATGATTAAAAAACTGACCTTTATAACTATTTATTTATATCCTCATAGAGAAATTATAGCTTTTTTGGGCACTCTTAATTTTTAAGAAAATAAATTAGATTAAAATACATTTATTTATTTTAAGATAAAAGTTAAATAACATATAATATCTTATATATTATATTATAATAACATATAATATGTTAATTAATTAATTTTAATTTATTATCTACTTATAATTTATATGATGAAGATTATATTATATTAAAAAGAATAATAATGTTATTTTTTATAAGATTAGTTTCAGGAAGAGTATTAAGATGAATAATTTTTTATTATCCTTATATAATTTATTTACCTTTTGCTTTAAAAATGATAGTAATTTATGTTACTTTTATAGGGATATTATTAGGTTATTTAATTAGAAATATAAAAATTTATTCTTTAAATAAATTTTTATATTTTTATGAATTAAGATATTTTTTTGTTACTATGAGAATGTATTTTTTTTTAATATCTCCCAATAGTTATTACAACGCATGCAAGGAAAGAACATTTTACAAAGTTGTTTAATTCTATTAGAATCATAAAAAGTATCAAAATTTTTATAGTTAATAAAATAATTTCTCAAATTAAAAAAATGTCTATGTTTTTCACCTGAAATACACTAAAAGGGCGAAAAAATATTAAATATATATAAATATATAGATACCATTAGTATCGATACTGTACTGGTAATAATAATTAAAAAAAAAAAGATATACTACGGGATACCTCTGCAGCAAAGTTTAAAGCTATTCATTATAACAGAATATAAAACAGTATATCTATAGAGGAATTACACAATAATACATATATTTTTTAGATGTCCCTCTGTACTACGATGGCGGCTCTGTTCTAGTTAGTTTACACATTTTCCTTTGAAAATTAGTTATTGTGGCAAAACTCTAACAATTACACATGGTATCGTTATCTATATTGTAGATATATTCTTCTATAAAATTGTAGTACATCACTTTGCTCTATTGTCAATAATTTCCACAGCGTACGCGATATAAGGTTTTTTTGGTATTTATTTCACGTCATTGTATCAATTTTAGTGATATCGATGCACCTCCCCCCCACCCCCGCATAGTCACGCCGCTACGGTGCGCGAGGCCACACTCTGCATTTTTTAATATTACATGATTTTCTTTAGATTGATATTTTTAAATTCGTTATATCTTTTGAATGGAATGTCCGATTTTATTAACTTAAAAAGTATTTTACACATATTGATATTATCTTTAATAAAATCATTTAATGGGCATAAGGATTAATACAGAGGTATGAATAATATGATTTGATTATTATCGGCACTTTTGTCAACTTATAAAGTATAGTATCGCGGACTTCTTATAGATATTGATGCGTTCTATAATACTGTCGAACATTGTTTTGTTCTATCATCAATAGTTTTCGCAGCGCACGCGATTATAGAATTTTTAAGATCAATTTCTTCACACCTTGGATGACATTATTGCATTTTAACAGGGATCCCTATTTTTTTCAAATGCAGCTTTCTATAGTGTAATAGTGAAAAAAATTTTGAAATCGGGCCGGTAGTTTTTGTGTGAAAACAATACAAACATATATACAAAAATACAAATCTTTTCCCTTTATAATATTATTATAGATCTATATCTACATCTATATGTAGAAGTATAGATAGTATAGATGTTGAGGGACTGGAATAGTAGTAATGTATTTAATGCTTAGATGTATTTTACAAATCTCTTCGATTAACCCTTTAAAATATTTTATGCTAAAGAAATCTCAAAAACATTTATTCAAAATATATTTTACCATTCTCTAGGATAATTTTACACGTGTTCATGTATAAATTCGATAACATTTATGTAACCCTTATGCTGGAGTGTTGTATAGTTATTACCATAATGCCTTATCCCAAATTTTGTTTAATGTTGAAATAGCTTGCGTATTTTTTTATTTTTTTACTTTCATTCTGTATACCGCCTATAAGAGGGAAGTCAAAGGGAATCTAGTGCCTAGGTTCCATTCGCCATTTTCTGCCTAATTTATCTTTTGCGTAACCCAACGCCACGGTCTATCTTCTTATAGAACGGGGAAATATGGACATGAAACTTATAACGAGCGTATTAAAAGTCAGATAAAAACACTTATTTTTATTTATCCAATAAAACAATAACCATATCGAGAGAAATCCATCAATTAGAAAAATGAAGAGAGTTAAGCTGGTTCCGTAAGGGACTGCCCACGCAACCTTTTACTTCTAATAGGACGCTTTTAAACGAGCTCTGATGTAACAATATTTTTAAAGAAGAAGTTATCAATATGAGTTTCTAAGACGCCTAAATATTTAGTAAATGATGTTGTAAATTATTAACATATTTCTAAGTTGATAGCTAAAGCTATAAAGATCTTTTATAGACATGAAAATTATTTATCACTAAATAGGATCTTTGAATAATATACATCGGAAAGATACTCCATTTATCGAGGTTTCAATTAAAAAAAGTGACTGTATAGGCGAGCCGAATTACCTTAGAGTGTATCGAGTGTCACACACTTTAGTTATTTACGTTAGGACATATACATTCGTTCGAAGCCACGAAATAAGCTTGTGTACATTAAAATAATGTTTCATAAAAAACCGATATTAAAATAATCTGTTAGTTTGTTTGTTTGCTTAGTTGAAGCCAGTTGTGGCGCAGGGGCACAAAGTGTGACTGTAAAATCGACTACAAAAACAAAAACAAAAAAAGGAGGCAGGTAATTAAATGTCTTGTTAAAAAATATCAAAGTTTCGTAGGAACTTCCTTCCACGCGCCACGGAACTGTGGAATGGTCTACCCGCGGCAGTGTCTCCAGGTTGATATGACATGTGTACCTTCAAAAAGCGCGTCTATCTCCACCTTACCCGGCAACGCACCTGTAGCTCCTCTGGTATTGCACGGGGTCGTGGAACAAACACTACAAACCTGAGGACACCCAAGAGAGTGCGTATGAAGAGATTGATGATGGATGAACACACAACAGAAGTATGCCGTGACCGTAGTGTTCGAGGTTTTATAATAATAGAAACTTTTTTTTAAATTTTGGATTACATAAAGAATTCAGACGCTTTTGTAACACAATGGAAGTGTCTAACTTAATGTGTGTTAGACACTTCAGATTCTAGATTTGGAGTCCGAATCCGCCTTAAAACTGATTAACACAAAATGAGGCGAGGCTAGGCACTGCTTGTAAATAGGTGAAAAATTAAGAAGAGAATGATATATATTGTAACTAAATTATTTCTATCTGTGCCACAAAAAGATATAGTAGTATTAATAGTAAATTTTGTACTATTATTGTAGTTATTTTTATTTTAGAATACGTCGACATGAAAATATGTCCCATTGTTTCCAAGTTAGCGGCAAAGTTTGATTGAATTAACCTGGTATTTTGCAAGAGTAAGATTTAAGCAAGTTAAAATTTAAATTATTATAAATGATATAAATATTTAAAAAATTTAATTACACATTTTTTTGATATGTGTTTTTAGCGTCAGGCTGTATACCACATATAGTAGGCAGAGAAAACCTAGTGTTAAAAACCTAGTGAAGAAACCTTTTACCAGAATGAGAAACGAACCGCCACAACCAAACAACCGTCGCATTTACAGTCACACGCTTGTGCCACTATACTACGATGGCATTAAACTAACGACAACACAAATGTTATGTTTGTAAACAATATCACAACTATAAATTATAAACGATGTAAATATATGTTTTAGTCCTTAGACTAAGTCTGCCAGCTGCTGGCTTATAAATTTAATTCCTTTTAAATTTAATTTCCTTTCAAATATCGATACTTTCCACAAAAGTTGACTTCAAGTAGATTGTATTTGACTTCAACTACTACATGGAAGTAATGAAAAAATTAAACGTGACGACTCATATATTTTCCTTTGGATACTGTCCAGTTCAATTTTTCTTTTTAGCTTTACGCTGCATCTCTCTGTCCCGTTATATTTTTTCTTGATTCATTAATCAAGAAAAAATCTGGCATTCCTCTCTCCTTGTATGATCTATACAGGCGTATAATTCGATCAACGGATCTACAGTGGTCTATGGATAGTAGTACCTATCCATATCTTTCCCATATATGTTCAGTTATTTTCACTTAGCAGATATATTGAATTTTGTGTTTTTTTTGTAAAAAAGCGGATTCTTGAAAAAAAATTACAAATACAGCCTGACGCTGGGTCTGGGCTCTTGATTTAATTCCACAATGTACTGCAATAATAAGTCTTTCGAATAAATCAATCTTAAAAATATAATCAGAGTAAAAACCGCTTTTGGGAAAGAAAAAAATTAACAATAACTTTCAGAGGCTGTAGCAAAAATCAATATTGTTAATTTTTTCCACAATAATTTCAAAATATGGGTATTTTTTAAAATAATCTCTCAAAATTACATAAGGCTAGCTCAATGATAAAATGTACTAGAATTATGAAATAGTAAAAAAAAGTTATTCTTATTACGAGATTTGACTACGTTTTAATAGATTTTTTTTAGATATTTACCTTTTAAGTATTTACATTTTTTACCAGTTAGTCGGGAAATGTTTGTAGAGTACAAATATATTGTAAAGCTATCTTAGCAGAGTTTGTAAATTGTTCGTGAATCAAATTTAAAATGAATCTACAAGTGCTGCCTTCGAAGTAAATATTAATTCGAATTTAATGTAATAAACATTTCGTTCAAAATGAATATTATTTATATAATAAATGCTATACGTACTCTTATATTTAACTGCAGACAAAATATAGTCACATAATTCATTGAGTTCTTTATTTTCCTAACATACCCCTTCCCGCTGTATATTACATGCACATAGCAAGGTAAGCATAAGGAACATGGTAACCTAGTGTTAAGATACTCCGTTCCCATTAAAACACTTCCGTTTCCCGCTTTCCGTGAATTTTTGTAGACATTGCGTGTTGAGTGCCGAAAATCAACACCGCGCTTTGCCTCGGTGCAAGGCAGCCAGGCACATATTTAATATTCAATTTCCTCGAGTGGGAATCGAGCAAAAAACCTATACCGTTTACTACTTTAATCGCACACCCGGCATCGATGCAATGTTTTCTCTAAACTAAGAACAATTACACAGGATAAATATTGCCAATCAATATAGGACGCCATTGCTTTACTTGACATAGTATAATTTGTAAATAACTCTTAAAATGTCAATGTATTAATAAGCAATGAAAATAATGAAAAAATGAGATAAGACACGGCTATAAAAATACATGTATCACGTGAATATTTTTTCCAGTAGAACAGAAAATGTAATAACTGTAAGAGTTTGAGGAAATAAATCAACGATTAAGCCGAGATTATGTCGAAGGTAACGAGAATTGTTTTAAAGTATGAAACATTTTTATCTCTCGAGCAATAATGCAGCAAAGTAGACGGGATAGTGAACAAAGTGTTATTACAACCGGCACTTACTGAAACAGGACAAGAAAATCCATTAAAATCTGAAGAAATATTAGTTTTTAATAGGTTTTTGTGCTGATTAGATTTTTTTGCTGAATAACAATTCGGTATATTGTCATAAGTAATGGTTTTTGTGATTGGCAGTTTGTTTTTGAGGTGTCTAGTTCCGTCAATGTCTTGAAACCTGGTGGAGAGCGGACAACAAAGTGTCTAACACTAGGTTTTCTCTTCCTAGCCTGGTATGTGAAAAAAAGGATAAAACGTGTTTTTATTGTTGAAAAATATTCAATATAGGAGCCATTGAAACTTGTTCGAAGAAAGGAGTTCCAATCTGATAAGTGGTGTTTGTATTAGTGGACCCGCTTGTGATTTATTTAGTGTATACTTTGTAAGTCACAAGTATCTACATATTAGACGGTTATTTAATTATTTAGTTGATGAAAATTACAATATTTTTAGAATTTGTAGTGATATTTTTGTTGGAACTTCAGATTTACCAGTAAAAAATACAGTATTCCATTAATTCAAAAATAATACTTAACTATCTTATTTGATTTTTCCATTTAAGCTTGAGGTTGATGAGGGCTCTTGATACATTCGTATGTTAGAGAACACCAATAAACAAATACTCGATGATAGTAGAAATTCAAATTGCTAATTAATTTTTCATTCATATATTTGTAACATTTATGTTTTTAACTCAAATATTTAAAAAATTGTAAATAATGAAGAAATATTCAAAGAATATTTGATATAATTGTTTTCATTTTCTGTGTCCTGCTTTGAGTTTGCCAT